>JAHHZJ010003537.1:0-32595 GCA_021437245.1 Aegilops speltoides
TCTTCACCGGCTTAATCGGTGCGATGGAGGAATGGGTCGTGATCGACGACCGCTATCGCGATGAAAGCGCCCATACTTGGCAACCGCGCCCGACAACGTGCGTCTGCGAGCTTGGATTGAAGAACTCTCCCCCAGCTCGATGGTGGGAGAAGCGTAAGAAACCCTCGCCGAAGGCGAAGCGGCCGGCAACACCTGTCGGTGTCAAAACGGCGGATCTCGGGTAAGGGGTCCCGGTGTCGTCTAAGCGGATGGTAGCAGGAGATGAGGACACGATGTTTACCGAGTTCGGGCCCTCTCGATGGAGGTAAAACCCTACGTCTGCTTGATTAATATTGATGATATGGGTAGTACAAAGTGGATCTACCACGAGATCAAGGAGGCTAAACCCTAAAAGCTAGCCTATGGTATGATTGTTTGTAATGTATGTTGTCCTACGGACTAAAGCCCTCAGGTTTATATAGACAGGAGGAGGCTAGGGATTACACAAAGTCGAGTTACAATGGTAGGAGATCTACATATCCGTATTGCCAAGCTTGCCTTCACGCCAAGGAAAGTCCCATCCGGACACGGGGCCGGAGTCTTCAATCTTGTATCTTACGTAGTCTTGGAGTCGGTCGGATAATGATAGTCCGGCTGTTCGGACACCCCTAGTCAAGGACTCCTCGGTAGCCCTGAACCGAGGGATTCAATGGCGATAAGTCCGTAGCGCATAATGTTCGACATTGCAAAGGCGGGTTCCTCCTTGAATAATCCGGAGAAGATCATGAACACCGAGGATGAGTGTCAAGCTCTGCAAAATAAATTCCACATTCCACAGTAGAGAATAAAATGTACACGATCCGGTCGGTTTGGCGTATTATCGCGTGACATCACACTTACCAAGCCTTTGTTTGAATCGTTTTTTACTATACCACCTCGGCCACGTTTAGCGAGCGGTTTCAACTTGCGTCTTGTCGAGGCGGTCGTGTTCCCCTTATTCGGGATTCTCATCAATACGTGCGTGGGTAACAACCGCGCCATTGATGGTGGCGCTTGGGAGATAGCGAGTTTTATCGGTAGTGGGGCGCGCATAGTTTTTCGTCGCCTATATATAAGGATAAGATTTACCTTCTCACCTCGCCTTCTTCCTCCTTTGCTTATCCATCTCAGCGTACTCAAGCTCCAATGCCCAAGCTCGCGCATCTCGCCCGACCTTCTCCGAATATGTCGGGGCGGAGGCAAATGGATGGCCTCCTTTATTGAGGAGGCACATCACCAAGCTATGGCGCGGATACCTTTCGGCGATATTGCGCATCGGTTGCCCGACAAGGGCAGCTCATCCCCTACCCTCGGCCACATGAGAGGTCGTCTTCCTCCCCACTTCCTCCATGAATTGGGCTTTCCACTTTGCACCCATTACGTCCAGGGGATCATGTTTAATACGGCACAGATTTCCACGATCTGGCGCCGAACTTCATACTCAACATCTCGGCGTTTATCATCGTGTGCGAGGCCTTCCTGCGCATCCGGCCCCACCCGGCTGTGGCTCAAGACCTTCAACGTCAAGCCAAAAGGTTGTGAAAGAACGCATAAGCGGAATCGCGAGCGCCATGTTAGATAAGTTGCCCCGTCCATTGCTTCGAAGAGACGCCCGTGGACTCCGTCGAGGGGTGGCAATCGGGGTGGTTCTATATCACCGAGCCGCACAAGCCCACATGGGCGGCCCCAAGTTTAGATCTGGCGTCCCCATGCAGCTCACCTCCACAGAAGAAGGGATTTGATTAGAAGCGATCCGAAGGAAGTGGCGGGACTCGAGCTGCATCGAAGGCTGGTGGCGATAGCTCGAGCTGCGTCGGCGTGGTCCAAGTCATGCTCATCGCTGGTCCTCCCATGCGAGAGCGGGCATTGATGCAATGGGAGTTCAATCCCGAACGACACCGGGCACTAGCGGGCTCTTGATCGACATCTGAAGGCGCAGGAGGTGTCTTTGTTTAAGAAGCGCGAAGCCCCGCCGCGATGAAGATCGTGGTTCGCTCGCGACATCCGGTGACGAGTAAGTGATTCAACCCCTTCACGGGACACTTGCGGTAATCAAATTGATTCTAGGGGTTTCATTCTTTCTTTTCCTTTGCGGGAATGGATGGAGAAGGCCAAGCGACTTATCGGCTGGCTCCCATGCTAGAAGACCAGTGAATGCCCGCTTAGCGAGCTCTTTGTTCCGGCACGCATGTGGTGCTTGGGAGAAAAACCAGAAAGGTGGCGCGAGGACTCGAAAGATTTCCCGTGTCGAGGCGTCCGAGCGGGGCGGACTCCTCCCGAAGCGAGGAGGAGGAAAGGATTCTCTCTGGAGGAGGAGAAGAAGAAGGAAGGCTTCCCCAATAGGGGGCGGCGAAGGAATCAGAGGGGAGGACTATCCCCGGACGGTTCGCCCAACACCACCGTTGGCGAGGATGAAAGTGGCCTCAAGGGCGGGCGTCCGACAAGATCGTAAATGTCCAGGATCCTTTATATGCAATTTCTTTAGGTGTCGCGTAGTGTCCTTAATGCGCATTCTTTACGTAGTCCGGTGATGGCGATCTCCCGCTTCATCGAGTGGGTCGTTGGCCCCGTCGGATGTGGATTCACTTCCGGTGCCTCTACAGCCGCAGAAGCGGAGGGCGCTGGTGGGATCTAGAAGGACCCATCAAGAGGAGGCTCGGGCGCCGTCAGCAACCTCCGAACTGCGCCGGACTCTACGCCGGAACCTGCGATGGTTCCGAGTCCGGCACAAGCAGCTACCGAAAGAAGGGCAAGATCGTGTTTCACCCGGCCTCCGTCAACGGGGCCGGATAACATTGGGCGCTTAAAGGCGCTTCCATCGAGAAGAACACCGCACTATCATGAGTGCGGTGATTCAAGTTAGCTTCATGGCGGGCTGGCCAAAGCTTCTGACAGACCTTCTAACGAGCTTTGAGGTAAGAAGTTAAAATTATGTAATGTAATACCGCATAGAGCGGTAGCCCACGATGCCGATTCGGTGTTGGAAAGAAAAGCGGTTGAGGATCTAACTAAGATATCTGTGAGGTTTCTTAAAATATGTCAATATGGGTTTGCGGGCTTATTCTTGACCTTTGCCACGCTATCGGCGGAGGTCGATGAGTTGAAGAAGGATCTCGGCGGTCGAGCAAGAGCTCGGCCATGCCAAGCAGCTCAAGGACAAAGAAGGTGAGTCACACCACTTTGAATAGTTACCTTCTGAGAAAAAGGATTTGGGTTGCAATAAAATTAACAAGGATAATATGGGTATTGCGGGGCCCTGAGCGAGGTGGCAGCCACGAAGGAGGTTGTGTCATGGCGAGCAGCCTTGATGCGGCCGTGACAATGGAAGAAGCGAGAAGCGGGAGGCACGGGTGGCGGAAGTGCGGCAAGAGCTCCCGAGGCTCTCATGGAGAAGCATGAGAGTTTGGGGCGTGACTCCAAGACTTCGAGTCAGAGCTTGCCTCGGCTCTCGAAAGTGCCAAATCATCAAGGCCGAGGCCGTAAGGCCCTTCGGGGAGGTTGAAGATGTGAAGAAGATAGCGGCGGGTAAGGCATTTTTCTTGCAAAGCAAGCATGTTAATGTAAAATACGACACTTACCGCGTCGGAGCTCTCTAGGGGCGTTTGCGGATCTGTCGCGTAGTCGTCCGATCCGCCGCATTCTATTGTGGCGAGGAGGGCTCGACGGAGAAAGTCTTCTGGTCTCGATCTGCTGAGGCGGACACCAGTGCCCCAAGCGACCGGTGAAGCGGTGGTCGAACTCCTAAGGTAGGTGAGGAGGCCATGAAGGGCCTTATAGTCGGTATGGCACTGGACAGGCCATGCACAGGAGCTACTTTGGCCTCGTCTGTGACGGTGGATGCATGCCCACAGGTGGAGGTCGTCAGCGCTCCTTTGTATTGAAAAGGTGCTCGTCGAGCCCTTGCCCGCACAAAGGTGCATTAGGGGCAGGTTGGATGCGGAGCTTCTCACGGACCTACCGCCACCGGGCAAGGAGTATCGCACACGAAATGTATTATAAAACTGTCTGAAGGAGACGCGATGTGCGGATGAGTGCCCCGAAATGTAATCTTTGAGTAGACTCGTTATGTATTATCCTGCGCTGAAACTTTATTCATATGCGCATTAAGCAACTTGTTTAATTTAAAATATTACCTTACATGCGTAGTGTATAAAATCGAGAGATGGCAAGTCGTTGGCTTCAGCCCCCAAGCCACAGTCTTTGGGGTGCTCGGGGATAACCTTGAGCACTCTTGTTCCCATTTTGGGTCCATCTGAGGGAGGCTCAACACGGCGAACAAGTCAGCGGACTTATAATGCTTGAACACTCTCACTTAGCCATAGAATTCTATAATTTTAAATTTGGCGAAGCCCCTGGTGACCGGAAGGCCGAATCGAGGTGCTATCACGCCTTCATCGGACATTGTCGAACTTACCTTCGAGCGGCGTGAGTCTTTAAGGACCAGAAAAAACCTCTCGAGCAGTGACCGATCTCTCGCCTTATCATGCCGATCGGTTTAGCTTTCTCCTTGAGGGCGCTTGGCTCAGCAAAGGTGCAATCGCGATGGTTCTCCCGATGCCACCTTAGCAGCGAGCGGGCGTAAGGCACCAAAAGCGTGGGGCAGGCAAACCCAACTATTGACCCAAGACATGATTGGAGCGATTCATATAATGATATAAGTTAAAGGTGCCGCACTTGTGAAAGTGTTAGGACTTATCACACCATAATCTGAGAACACAAGCGCTTTGGTGTATTTGGCCGTACCAAAATATCTGGTGCAGATGTCGTGTAATGAACATATATACATAAAGGTAACAATTGCGGTTGAAAAGTGCTGCATTATTTATTGAAGGAAGTACTGCATATGAGTGCGGTGATACAAATAAGTGTGGTAAGCAAAGGATTTGGACTAAGTAAACATGTCCCCCTCCAAGGGTGAGCTCTTGGACTTGGTGTATATAATCGAATTTAATGCTCGTAATTGAGACCACACGAGTGTTAAATGCAGCCTTCTTTCGTCCTATTTGTTGCATCATGAGTTCAGCGGAGTTCGCCATGGACGAGGGCCTCTGATTACTGAGTCTGTGTACACAAGAAGAAAATAATAAAAGAAGGGGGGCACACTTGCGAGCCTGGTGTGGTCGAACCGCACTCTGGGTCCATTCGCGATCGTGCCCTTCCCACTGCGCCCATGGTATCTCAAAGCGTAATGATGTCTGAGTGTTATTCTTGCGATCATCTTGTGGGCGGGGTTGGGGCCGCATTACTCTGGCGATGCTCGTCGCGCCAGGTGGTCTTAGTTGGTATTGCTTGGCGCGTTTTGTTGTATCGGCGTTTAATGGCGGACTGAAAGTGCCTTAAGAGGCTGCTCGTATGCCGCGAGCGTGTATGTTCCTCCGTTCGGAGGAGCATTCCGTATTCCGTTGACCGTGATGACTCCACGAGGGCGACATCTTGAGCTTGAGGTATGCATAATGCGGCACGCGTTGAATTTTACAAGCGGTTCGTCAAAGCGAGCGTGATAAGCTTGATCTGAAAGCAGGACTATGTCGAATTAACTCCTTGCTCGGAAATTGTCAGGGATCCGAAGACCACTTCGGTGTTCTTGAGCTGTCTGGTTGGCTTCCACACCTGGTATGACACCTTTAAAGGTTGTATTTGTAAGTTTAATCCTTGAGGGTCTATGCCCATTTTGCGCCTTGTATGTCGATAAAAGCGAGTTGAGGCTACTACCGCCGTCCATCGGGACTCTCGTGAGTGAAATCCGCCGATGATTGGGTCTAAAACCAATGCGGTGAATCCGCCATGGCGTATGCTGGTCGGATGGTCTCTTGATCGAAAGTGATCGGACAAAGGACCATGGATTGAACTTGAGGCGTGGCTCCATCGCATAAGCGTCCCTTAGTCGCGCTTCCTCTCCCTCTTGGGTATATGGGTTGCGTAAATCATGTTCACCGTCCGCACTTGTGGGGAAAACCCTACATCCTCTTGTTACGTGATCCGGGTCTCCTCCTCGTCATCGTTGTTTAGCCCCTTGTCATTGTTTTCGACAATTAACTTGCCTGCCTGTTTGAACACCCAGCAATCTCTATTAGTGTGATTGGCTGGTTTTCGAAGTGCCATGTATCTGGCATAAGCGGTCGAGTATTCGGTCCAAATTGGACGGACCCGGAGTGGTTCTCTTGAATGGCTTCTTCCGTTGACCGGGTTTAGAGCCTCGGAATCCGGCGTTGACTGCCGTATCCTCCTTGTAAATGCGCCGTTAATGCGGCGTTTGTTTTGTTTCGGCGTGACTGCCGTTGTTGTCCTTAGTATCCGGACTGCGAATTTTTACGGAGATTGTTGCTGCGAGCTAGCCAGCTATCCTCTCCAGCTGAAGCGGGTCATTAATGATGTGAGGGCTGCCATAGATTTGACTTTTCTGTCCCGGTGCACAGCTAGCCATTAAATCGCGGATGTTATGCTTGAAGGCTGCAAGGGCCTCTGCATCACGGACGGTCGAGCGATTTGATTTTTCTTCGTCAAGAACCGTGTCCAAGGTATGCGGCGATTAAATGCAGCTGCTGAATGATGTGGCTTAGGTCATCGGCGTCTGGTGAGTGCGCTTTATAGGTGCCTGGAAGTTATCAAGGAATCGGCTTCGAGTCTTCCCAACACCAATTGACTCTGCGGGCATCTTTGTTAAGCCAATGTCGAGCTGGTCCTTTAAGCAGTGGGAGATACTTGATGGCGTGGAGATGGTCGCTTGCGGGCCATATGGATGTGGAGAGATAATCTTGATCCAAACGCGGAGTCTGTTGTGCCATCGTAGGATTCAATGTTTACAGGTTTAAACCCTTGAGGATTTGATGATCCATTACTTGTCGGTGAAGCATAAGCGGGTGTGCGGCGCCTACGTATTGAGCAATATCACGGCCTTAGCTCGAGAGGCGCTATGCTGCCGTGTTGACCGGCCCGAGTTATTATATCCGGTGTGGCGGTATTACGTCATGGGTTGTGGGGCGCCCACGTGATCCGTAGATGGATCTAGATTGCCTTTGTCCTCAATATATCTACTTAAGTCCGGCGTTCCCTCTTGGCCGTACTTTTGGGCGATGCGAGTCGATCTTGGTTGGGGGCTGGATGCCTCTGTCATGACGGCGTGGTGGTCGGTCGGCCCGTATCGTCTTGGTGATGGAGGTATGTATGCTTCCTCCTCTAATCGGGAGTAGCTTGCGTCTTGGATAGCTTTTGGAGGCGTTCGAGTTTATACTCTTGACGCAAGGACCTCGGTCCATCGATCGACCCGAGGTCTGATCAACTTGAAGGCTGCTGCTTTTTCTTTAGGTTGTTTGCCGTGGCGATAAGCTGCGTTTAAAAGCGCTCTTGTTGAGCGGGATCCTCGGGCACGGCGAATTCGTCATCGTTGAGGCTTGCCTCATCTTGGAGGAGGCATATAGTTGTAATCCTCAACCTCTTCATCTGCCGCCCTCTCGTGAGGGCTTACGCATCCTCCTGCGCTAAGTCTTCTTTGGAGGGGTTGTCTTCGGCACTTTACGGGGTATTATTATCTCTGTGCGGAATCTCCATTCTTGCTATGGCAGGATTTAGGCGGCGCCTTGTTGGCCTTGGTGCTTGGGCTGTTTCTTTAAAGAATCGCCTCCACTATTTCTTCGCCCGTCCCGTCTTTTGGGGTATCCAACATGTATATGTCATATGGCGAGTGGTCTTCCGGTGCCTTGTGGCGCTAGTTCTGTTAAGTCTCGGCATCATCGTCCATAGCGTCGATGTCTTGAGTCGTAGTCTAGCATATCGGTTAGATGGTCGACGAGTGGCTACAAAGTGGGTGGTGGGTGGGCTCTGAATTTCTTCGTCGTCAAGTATCCCAACCATCACGGCCATAGTCGGCCGGGACTCTCCGATAACTTGAGAGATGCTTTAGTGAATTTAGAATGTCGCCAAAGGCGAATGTTGGAAAGATGTCATGGCGGTGAATTCCATGACCGGTGCCCAATCTGAATCGATTGGTAAGGCGTGGGAGGTTGGTCCGGCAAAGTCGGCACCTCGAGAATCACGAGTCTTCACGAGGACAAGATCAATGTTCGGCTCCATCGCCGTGGAAGTTAAAGCCCAGTGGCGTCCATCCACCAACCCTCTATCTGGGCAATCGGCTCCGGACTAATGGCGAAGCGGTTGTGTCTGACCACCAAAGCCTTTGTTCGGCGGAGCTAGATCATGCCCATCGCATGCGGTGTGGCGCTTGGATCGCTCGAGTCCGTCGAAGATCAAGTCTCCGCGAACATCGGCGGTGAAGTTTAAACTTCGAATCGACTGTGGCCGAGGCGTAACTTCGATCTACTCCGGATGGCCAAGCGAATTAGCTGCGGTGTAAAGCCGCCCGAATCTGAAGATCTGTCCGGGAGAAAGTCTCACCACTGGACGGCGTCGTTGGTTCTGATGCCATCAAGCCTATCGGTGGCGACGAGAGGAACTCTCAATGAAAGCACCAATGTCGATTGTCAAAACCGGCGGATCTCGGGTAGGGGGTCCCGGACTGTGCGTCTAAGCGGATGGTAGCGAGGGGAGGCGAGGACACGATGTTTTACCGGAGTTGGGCCCTCTCGATGGAGTAAAACCCTACATCTGCTTGATTAATATTGATGATATGGGTAGTACAAGAGTGGATCTACCACGAGATCAAGGAGGCTAAACCCTAAAGCTAGCCTATGGTATGATTGTTTATAGCGATATGTTGACCTACGGACTAAAGCCCTCCGGTTTATATAGACAGGAGGAGGTGTCCGACGGTTTTCAGGAAATCAATTTCGAGAAAAGACCGTCGTGCTCATCAGCCAGGATTCTTGTTAGTGATGAGGCTCCAACAATCTGAAATTCCAAGCAAAATACAAAATATGTAGTACAAGACCATTACGGCTGTGAGTACAACAAATGGTTTCTAGTGGTTGATGGCGAGGCGGTTTGTGGATCATCGGTATCTATGGGACTCCATTTCCCACGAGGAACAGTGACCAGGTTAATTCCTATCTTGGCGTGGCTGCTATCTCCATTGCTTAGGTTCGGGGCTGTCGTCGCATCGCTCCTCTCCGGGCAAGAAAAATCTGGCCAAGACAATAGCGAGGGACAAGCCGGTGAGTACTTTGAATGTACTATAAACATTAAGAACACAGGTATAACATATCTATGGTGTGATGGAAAATATATGATGCTCATGGCGTCGGTCACAAGATAAATGTAACTATGATGCGTGCAAGCAAGTTAGTTATGAATGTGTAAAGATATAGTAGTATCAAAATTTATGAAGTAAATAACGAGAAATGCCACGATCGGGCGTCTGGCGACACCACATAAAGGGCTTTAAAAGAAATGCCACGGTCGAGGCGTCGGCGACACCACATAAAGGGCTTTAAAAGAAATGCCACGGTCGAGGCGTCGGCGACACCACATAAAGGGCTTTAAAAGAAATGCCACGGTCGGGCGTCGGCGACACCACATAAAGGGCTTTAAAAAAATGCCACGGTCGGGCGTCTGGCGACACCACATAAAGGGCTTTAAAAAGAAATGCCACGGTCGGGCGTCTGGCGACACCACATAAAGGGCTTTAAAAGAAATGCCACGGTCGGGCGTCTGGCGACACCACATAAAGGGCTTTAAAAGAAATGCCACGGTCGGGCGTCGGCGACACCACATAAAGGGCTTTAAAAGAAATGCCACGATCGGGCGTCGGCGACACCACATAAAGGGCTTTAAAAAGAAATGCCACGGTCGAGGCGTCTGGCGACACCACATAAAGGGCTTTAAAATAAATGAACAATCATAGTGAGTACCGGAGGTAGAACCATCGAGAGATACTCAATAATAACAATAATATCACGGGTTAGTCAACGATAACAATAATCATAATCATCATGAGTCACAAGTCACGATCCATGTTGTTCGATTACGGTTAACGAGTTTCACCTCGAAGACCGACACTAAGACCGACACTTGACCCGTCGGTGAAATCCTTAACCATGGACACGGCTATTGAATAGGTTTTAAATCTCTGCGAGAGGATGTACTCTTTACCCACGACAGCGGATTCCTTTAGTCCATCGGGACTAATTCCGCTTCTGGTCTTTTAAATGAAAACACACGACTTGCACACACCGGCTTAACTCACTGCGTGTGCAGGAATCACCCACGACACTTGTCAAGCAAACTCTAAGTGGGAGGCTACAACCTCGAGTAGCATGGGATCAAATTTATATCAGCGCACTAAGGGGTGGCCTCCCTCTCGGTCCCAACGGAAACACCCATGCCCCAGACGGATGGTGGCTTTAATCCGAGGCCATGGTACCCTCATCCAGTCCCTACATGCGGTGTGTGCTAGAAAGGGTTGACAATTTCTTGAACCGTACCCTTACATGGCGAGGGACAAGTGGTAGCCTGAAACAAGTGTGGGGAGTTCTTGGAACAAGACTCGATCTCTGATCGACTCGGGAGGTTTATAGTTTCTGCATGACATGTATAACAAATATATTCCAACCAATGCAATCAACCCTCATCATATCTTATCATGCCATACGGACATACCCGTCTGGCGGAGACCGGCGACAAGCTCACACCTACCCAAGGCGAGAGGCTTTCCCGGACTTCTCTCGGCATGTATGCAAGATACATGAGGATGATTACCATCACAAGTATACTCATTTCCAACACATGGAAATCACCAATATGCATCCATGCAAATGATCATATCACATGAAATAACGAGTCCTTGAAAGAAGGTGGTGTTATAAGCGTGTCAACAAACACACCAAAATATTATGCGGGGTTGAGAATGCTTGCCTTCAGCGTGTGGAAAGGCAGGGTGCACTTCAAAACATTTGAATGTTTTCCCTCTCTTCAAAATTCCTATTTTAGCAATATAAAAATTAACACACAAAATAAAACAGCACCAAAAGTTGTTTGGAGAATTTTTCAAATAAATCTTAAAATAAACTAGATGAAATTTGAGAGAGGTGGGAAAAAATTAATTCATTTGGAGTTATTTTTAAAAGATATAACCAGTCAAAGTTACGGTCAAATCTGGTTTTAAATAAAAGCGAGAAAAAGCGTTTGAGAGGATTACGCTTTGGAGGGGAAGCGTGCCGGCATTTCGCTTTCACTTATCCAGCGTGGGCCGGGAAGTCACCGACAGTGGGTCGAGGCCCACTAGTCGAGTTTGACTAATCGCCCTCCCTCCTCTTCCTCTGTCCCGAGCAGCGGAGAGTCCGCGATCGTCGCCCGTGGCGGCGTTCTTGTGAGCATCTGAGTGCGAGGATGGATCCGCCACTCCTAAGCGGTCCTTACAGTGGTCGCGAGGTCACCGGGGTGGGGAGTTGCGGCGGCTCCATGGCGGAGAAGGTAAGCCGGTGGCGGAGTGATTTTGTGGCGGCGATGGCTCCCGAACAAAATTGATTAGAAATGGTTCACGGAGGGCGAGGTAGCTCTTGGCGAAGAAGCGGAGAGGAGGCTCTGGCGCGCGGAGTGAAACGAGCGATGGCGGCGGCCGTGGTTGCGGAGATGAGGAAAACGGCGTTCCGGACGATTGCGGTATGTGGGGAAGTGTCGTTGGGGTGGTATGAGGCTGCTGAAAGGCTTGTATGAGCTCGGGCTTCCTTTATAGCTCGTCGAGGTCGGTTCGTGGCGGCGGAGATAAACGGCGGCGAACCGCCTCTCTGTCTTGTAAAGCGGCGTGGCGGCGGCGAGGCTTGCGGACAAAGCTGCGGATGAGCTCGGGCTGTGCGAGGCAGTGGCGGCGGGGAAGGCTCGGACAGCGCCGACATGGCGAGGGGCTGTCGAGCGGCGATGGCGGCTAAGCAGCCTGCTTGGGAGTGGCGGCGGCTTGGCGTGTTGCGGTGAACGCAGGGGCGCGTCGCGTGGTCTTTGAGGCGGGACAAAGCCGTGGGGGCAGCGTGTCGGCTCGGCGCATGTGCGTGCCAAGCGCCGCTCTGCTTTCGCTTCTGGCGTGCAGGGCGTGCTCGGCGAAATGCGAGCATGCTCTGAGCTTGGGTGAGGCTGGCATTTAGCAGATCTAGGTTAAAATAGCAGGAGTCTAGTGGACATGCTTGTTTGATCGAGAGGTGCAAGTTCATAGTGTAGACTTGAGATCATGCCAATTCGGGACATGCACATAGGGTGTTTGATAAAATGCGAGAGGCATCTAGGCAATTCTTGGAGTGGCCAAAACTTCCATAGTGGGGTCTCTTTGGATGCAAGAGGAGTGGTGAAGTTAGTTTGCGAAAGGAGAAACTTGCTAGTGCAAGTTTTGCAAAACTTCCATGCAGACGAGAAAGCAAATGGCAATGTTGCAAGCACTTAGAATCATCCTATGGGTCCCTCTCACGGACTTAAGGGTTTAGTAGGGATGGCTACAAGTAGGAGGGATAATCACAGCAAAATGAGCAAGTTAAAATATAGTTGTAGTACAAAACCTCAAGTTGGACGAGAATGGAAATGAGGATGATTCACTCAAAATTTTCAAAGAACATAACTGGGTTTTTGCACAAAGGGGAATGATATGCTCCTACTGACATCCCATAATTTTGGTGGAGGCTAGAAAGAATTATTTAAAAGGGTTGCAGTGCAAAGTTGCTCTCTGTGGGGGAAAACTCCATAATAGCAAGGGAGAAAAAGTTTCAAAAATCAAAAGGGAGCCCAGAAAACAAAAGTTTTAATTTCCTGGCAAAATTTTAATTAATAAAACAAGGTCAAAATTTTGGGTGTCACAACACTACCCCCCTTAAAAAAAAAATCTCGTCCTCGAGATTTGCTAAGAGTTACAAAACAGAAAAAATACTTTTACTTGGTGAAAAGATCATTTTACACGAGGCGGTAAAAAGAGGCTCTGATGAGAGGACAATAAGTGGTGAGCAACTACTGATTGTAATCTTGGGCTGCGTGGAAAAAAAAAATCCATGCTATGAAAGCGGGCAATTTCTCTGGCTGGGCAGCAGTGAATTCAGAATAAATTCTAAATTTAACAATCGCTGATGCGTGCAGAAACCTGATGCTCTCTCTGGTGACTTATCTTGGGACCCGGGGCCTTGTCGGTCTCTCCTTCTTCCTCTAGCTCTCTCATCTTCCTCTCTCCTTGCGCTTTCGGCTTTCTCCACCGCGGCGTCTAGCGTAGGGTATCTAAGCCGTCTTGCGGTAGTCTGTGGCGTGCTTCTGCCGGTGCGGTGTGCACTCACCTCGCGGGCAGTCTTGTTGTCGGCCTTTGCTTTCATGATTCGACTCGAACACCGGCGATCGGCGGCAGCGGCTGGTGGACCTCGTCCACCGTACACCAAGCTCGAGCTATAAAATGACCATGGCGTTCTCCTCTTCTTCCTCACACTGGCCTCGCTCCTCCTTCCCTCTTCTTCTCCTCTGTTTACGCTGGCGGAGCTCGAGGCGAGGCTCTAATGGCGGAGGTGGTGCGGGCTGATGCGTGATCTGTTGTGCGGAGGGCTGGCAGCGGTCTTTGGGGCTCTCCGTGCTCTGTCTTGTGATGATCCTTGATGATCGCCGTGATCTTCTTCTTTCGGTGTTGGCTCTCCGTGGTGGCGGTAAACCACGAGGAGTAGGTGGGGTGTGTGCGGGTCTTGTTGTTGTAAGGGGTGGTTAGCGGATGTAACACTTGTTGTAAAGTTTTGCAAGCAGTGTAGGCGCTCGGATGATTATGGTCGAGTGTACGTAGTCGTTGTCTTTGTGTGAAATAAAATAATTCATGTCGTGAGAAATTACGATCAGATAATTTGGTAAGGAGAAAACTCACACTAGGATTGTTGGCGGTTACACAAGTTATTCACGAAGAAATTACTCATATTAGCGGCTGAATCTGCGACTCACGCGCTTTCGTCGAGGTACCACGCATAAGTTACAATGCAAATACAAATGCTGCAAAAACAAATCTGATAGTAGCGTCTAAAATGAAAGCAGTGGCGGGTGTGGTCACGATAAAATGTCTACGGTAGAGGATACACTCCTCGTCTATCGGAGGCAATGGATTGACCGGTCGATGTATCGTCTCTCGGGTTGGACCTCGATGATCTGCGATTGCAATCGAGGATTTAAATCAGCGAAGTTCGGAGATAATCCATCACCCGCTGGTTCAAATGCTCTAGGCGATGATATCTTGGATAAGGTTGGCTAATCTTGGGTCCTTCTCAATCGCCCACGGAAAAGATGTCACTCCTCGGGGTTGCGACTCGGAAAATAATAATATCGCGTTAGCGAGCATAGAATCTTGCGGATCGAAGGCGAGCAATTGCTTCTTCGCAGCATCTTCTATGGCGGTTGTGGGGTTGGCATAGATTTCCCCATGAAGGAAACTTGTTGGATCTTGGTTGGGGTCTATGGGAGGAATGTGTCTTGCTGCCCGATATTACGAGGTGGATGGGGTGATCCTTGTTTTGAACAGCTCGTCTTTGGGGTGGCTGGGTAGAACCCATGAATGCTGCGGGTAAAGTCCACAATATTTTGACAAAGCCACAGGGGTTGCATCTGGGGTTCTTAGATGAATGCTATGGCTCGGCATGACAAGAGATGGTTGTGAGAGTGGTGCGAGGTGAGGGTCATTGGGCAAGGTCACAAGGTGGCCTTCTTATATAACATCTAGGCTGGTTTATTTACCGTGGTGAAAGGTAATAAATCTGCGGATTACCTCAAGAGTCGGGGTCCGTGCGGAGATACACATATCTCATAAAGAGGCGATATTCTTGTGGTTGCCGTCAAGGTTGGTCTTAGTAGCTGTGCGGAAATTATGCAATTGCGTCTTGACAAAATCGCAAGGCCATTCTATTAAAATAGGGACACGTCAGCGAGGCTGCGTTAATATACAGTTGCATGACTACAAAGTAAGGATACACTAAGACTCGGTACCATTCGCGCGGCTTAGTCTACGCCGTTTATGTCTAAGCAGCGCGCTGGTGGATGTCGAGTCTTCTCCCGCGTCTCCTGCGGGATTAGTCGGAGATGGCGGAGGAGCAGCGAGGTCGGGGTAGCGATGATGACCATCACGAGGATTGTTGGCCACAACCCGTTGGAGTGTGTTCCCAAAAGGTGTGAAGCATACGGGGTCATCAAGGCATCTCGGTTGATGGCTGGAGCTGACCTCGAGGTCTCGATCGGCTGTCCAAACAGTCTGTCGGGTTGTCGGCGTCGGGCTCGTCTTCTCTTCTAGGCTGGGGCTCGGCAGACCAGCTCTCCTCGAGCTGCGATCGGATCAATGGTGATCTGGTCGAGCAGTGCCTCTAGTGCACTTACATAGCGCACTAGGTGCAACAATGCGGGATCCATCTCGTGATCTCCGTTGGCAACTTAGGGTGGTCTACCATACCCTTGGCGTGCAGGGTAGTAGTGGAGCGGCGACGATTAACTCAGGCGATAAGTGCACGAGATGAACTATAGCCTCTCGAGCAGCTAGTTGAATGGCTTGTGGCTCAAAGGAAGTTGTTCTTCGGTGAACACTGTAAAGGCGTTGAGCGCTAGACCCCTACGTAGATGTGAGCAGTGGCCGAGGTGATGGTCTTCACGCTCATGGGTCCTTGGTACACAACATACTCTGGTGGCTCCTCTAGCATAGGCCTGACGGGTGAGGTTTGCGAGGATGGTCACAAAACCTCCAAGGTTGGTTCTTTGTGGTTTCATTGTGCACTATGGGGCCGGGCATTGTGGCTAGGTTGGGGAAAGTATTTGTCTTTGTCTTTGGGGTTAAGCGTGCCCTTTTATAGAAAAAGGGGCGGAGTCTTCCTCACTGCGCTTGTGGGGAGACATCACAGGTGCTGATTCTTGGCGTGATCGACAAGCTAGGTTGGTAGGTTGGGCACCATTGCCTAAAATGTCGAGAGTCCTTTGTGTGGCTATCTTGCGAGAAGCTTGGCTGGGTTTTGGTTATGGCACTGGTGGGTTGGTTTGCCTAAGTTTATTGACACGGCTATGATAGGATTAGCCAATGGTCAGCTGAGCTCTGATACCAAGTCTGTCACGACCGGTTTCAGGAAATCAATTTCGAGAAAAGACCGTCGTGCTCATCAACCAGGATTCTTGTTAGGTGATGAGGCTCCAACTTGATCTGAAATTCCAAGCAAAATACAAAATATGTAGTACAAGACCATTACGGCTGTGAGTACAACAAATGGTTTCTAGTGGTTGATGGCGAGCGGTTTGTGGATCATCGGTATCTATGGGACTCCATTTCCCACGAGGAACAGTGACCAGGTTAATTCCTATCTTGGCGTGGCTGCTATCTCCATTGCTTAGGTTCGGGGCTGTCGTCGCATCGCTCCTCTCCGAGGCAAGAAAAATCTGGCCAAGACAATAGCGAGGACAAGCCGGTGAGTACTTTGAATGTACTATAAACATTAAGAACACAGGTATAACATATCTATGGTGTGATGGAAAATATATGATGCTCATGGCGTCGGTCACAAGATAAATGTAACTATGATGCGTGCAAGCAAGTTAGTTATGAATGTGTAAAGATATAGTAGTATCAAAATTTATGAAGTAAATAACGAGAAATGCCACGATCGGGCGTCTGGCGACACCACATAAAGGGCTTTAAAAGAAATGCCACGGTCAGGCGTCTGGCGACACCACATAAAGGGCTTTAAAAGAAATGCCACGATCGGGCGTCTGGCGACACCACATAAAGGGCTTTAAAAGAAATGCCACGGTCAGGCGTCTGGCGACACCACATAAAGGGCTTTAAAAGAAATGCCACGGTCGAGGCGTCGGCGACACCACATAAAGGGCTTTAAAAGAAATGCCACGGTCGGGCGTCTGGCGACACCACATAAAGGGCTTTAAAAGAAATGCCACGGTCGGGCGTCGGCGACACCACATAAGGGCTTTAAAAGAAATGGCGACGGGCGTCTGGCGACACCATAAAGGGCTTTAAAAAGAAATGCCACGGTCGGGCGTCGGCGACACCACATAAAGGGCTTTAAAAGAAATGCCACGGTCGGGCGTCTGGCGACACCACATAAAGGGCTTTTTAAAATAAATGAACAATCATAGTGAGTACCCCGGAGGTAGAACCATCGAGAGATACTCAATAATAACAATAATATCACGGGTTAGTCAACGATAATAATAATCATAATCATCATTAGTCACAAGTCACAATCCATGTTGTTCGATTACGGTTAACGGTTTCACCTCGAAGACCGACACTAAGACCGACACTTGACCCGTCGGTGAAATCCTTAACCATGGACACGGCTATTGAATAGGTTTTAAATCTCTGCGAGAGGATGTACTCTTTACCCACGAGCAGCAGTTCCTTTAGTCCATCGGGACTAATTCCGCTTCTGATCTTTTAAATGAAAACACACGACTTGCACACACGACTTAACTCACTCGTATGCAGGAATCACCCGACACTTGTCAAGCAAACTCTAAGTGGGAGGCTACAACCTCGAGTAGCATGGGATCAAATTTATATCGCGCGCACTAAGGGTGGCCTCCCTCTCGGTCCCAACGGAAACACCCATGCCCCAGACGGATGGTGGCTTTAATCCGGGGCCATGGTACCCTCATCCAGTCCCTACATGCGGTGTGTGCTAGAAAGGGGTTGACAATTTCTTGAACCGTACCCTTACATGGCGAGGGACAAGTGGTAGCCCAGAAACAAGTGTGGGGATTCTTGGAACAAGACTCGATCTCTGATCGACTCGGGAGGTTTATAGTTTCTGCATGACATGTATAACAAATATATTCCAACCAATGCAATCAACCCTCATCATATCTTATCATGCCATACGGACATACCCGTCTGGCGGAGACGGCGACAAGCTCACACCTACCCAAAGGCGAGAGGCTTTCCCGGACTTCTCTCGGCATGTATGCAAGATACATGAGGATGATTACCATCACAAGTATACTCATTTCCAACAGCATGGAAATCACCAATATGCATCCATGCAAATGATCATATCACATGAAATAACGAGTCCTTGAAAGAAGGTGGTGTTATAAGCGTGTCAACAAACACACCAAAATATTATGCGGGGTTGAGAATGCTTGCCTTCAATGTGTGGAAAGGCAGGGTGCACTTCAAAACATTTGAATGTTTTCTCCTCTCTTCAAAATTCCTATTTTAGCAATATAAAAATTAACACACAAAATAAAACAGCACCAAAAGTTGTTTGGAGAATTTTTCAAATAAATCTTAAAATAAACTAGATGAAATTTGAGAGAGGTGGGAAAAAATTAATTCATTTGGAGTTATTTTTAAAAGATATAACCAGTCAAAGTTACGGTCAAATCTGGTTTTAAATAAAGCGAAAAAAGCGTTTGAGAGGATTACGCTTTGAGGCGGAAGCGTGCTTGGCATTACGCTTTCACTTATCCAGCGTGGGCCGGAAGTCACCGACAGATGGGTCGAGGCCCACTAGTCGAGTTGACTAATCGCCCTCCTCCTCTTCCTCTGTCCCGCCGGCGAGAGTCCAGCGATCGTCGCGCCGCGGGCGTTCTTCATGAGCATCTGAGTGCGAGGATGGATCCGCCACTCCTAAGCGGTCCTTACAGTGGTCGCGAGTCACACGGGGTGGGGAGTTGCGGTGGCGAGCTCCATGGCGGAGAAGGTAAGCCGGTGCGGAGTGATTTTGTGGCGGCGATGGCTCCCGAACAAAATTGATTAGAAATGGTTCACGGGAGGGCGAGGTAGCTCTTGGCGAAGAAGAACGGAGAGGGAGGCTCTGGGCGCCCGGAGTGAACGAGCGATGGCGGCGGCCGTGGTTGCGGAGATGAGAAAACGGCGTTCCGGACGATTGCGGTGTGGGGGTGTCGTTGGGGTGGTATGAGGCTGCTGAAGGCTTGTATGAGCTCGGGCTTCCTTTTATAGCTCGTCGAGTCGGTTCCGTGGCGGCGGAGATAAACGGCGGCGAACCGCCTCTACTGTCTTGTAGAAGCGGCGTGGCGGCGGCGAGGCTTGCGGACAAAGCTGCGGATGAGCTCGGGCTGTGCGAGGCAGTGGCGGCGGGAAGGCTCAGACGGCGCCGACATGGCGAGGGCTGTCGGCGGCGATGGCGGCTAAGCGCAGCCTGCGAGGAGTGGCGGCGGCTTGGCGTGTTGCGGTGAGCAGCAGGGCGCGTCGCGTGGTGCTGCGAGCGGGACAAAGCCGTGGGGGCAGCGTGTCGGCTCGGCGCATGTGCGTGCCAAGCATGCGCTCTGCTTTCGCGCTTCTGGCGTGCAGGGCGTGCTCGACGAAATGCGAGCATGCTCTGAGCTTAGGTGAGGCTGGCATTTAGCAGATCTAGGTTAAAATAGCAGGAAGTCTAGTGGACATGCTTGTTTGATCGGAGGTGCAAGTTCATAGTGTAGACTTGAGATCATGCCAATTCGGGACATGCACATAGGGTGTTTGATAAAATGCGAGGCATCTAGGCAATTCTTGGAGTGGCCAAAACTTCCATAGTGGGGTCTCTTTGGATGCAAGAGGGAGTGGTGAAGTTAGTTTGCGAGAAAGGAGAAACTTGCTAGTGCAAGTTTTGCAAAACTTCCATGCAGACGAGAAAGCAAATGGCAATGTTGCAAGCACTTAGAATCATCCTATGGGTCCACTCTCCTGGACTTAAGGGTTTAGTAGGGATGGCTACAAGTAGGAGGGATAATCACAGCAAAATGAGCAAGTTAAAATATAGTTGTAGTACAAAACCTCAAGTTGGACGAGAATGGAAATGAGGATGATTCACTCAAAATTTTCAAAGAACATAAGCGGGTTTTTGCACAAAGGGAATGATATGCTCCTCTTGACATCCCATAATTTTGGTGGAGGCTAGAAAGAATTATTTAAAAGGGTTGCAGTGCAAAGTTGCTCTCTGTGGGGGAAAACTCCATAATAGCAAGGGAGAAAAAGTTTCAAAAATCAAAGGAGCCGAGAAAACAAAAGTTTTAATTTCTGGCAAAATTTTAATTAATAAAACAAGGTCAAAATTTTGGGTGTCACGGGAGGCTAGGGTTACAGAGTCGGTTACAATGGTAGGAGATCTACATATCCGTGTTGCAAGCTTGCCTTCCACATGAGGAAAATCCCATCCGGGACAGGGGACGGAGTCTTCAATCTTGTATCTTCGTAGTCTTGGAGTCCGGCGGATAATGATAGTCGGCTGTCGGACACCCCTAGTCGAGGACTCCCTCAACCACCGTGTTGGAGTGAGGTGGTGCGGCTGGAGCCCGTTGAACTCCAAGAAGGAAGCGAAGAAGCCGCTCGCCCGGCAGCCCGAGCCGCGCATAAGGTGCGGCGGAATATGACCGCTTCGCCCTCCTCGGCCTTGACCTTATCTCCCCCTTGTGTGGCAGCGCAGCTCGCAGATTCGCGGCGGGGGCCGTAGCGTCTTCGGAGGAACTTCGATAAGGTTGTCGTCCACCTCGGAGCCGTCTCACATGCGGGGCGCATGGCGAGGGCAGCGGCGGAGAAGAACTCATCACATGAGTGTGGCGCGGTTTAGTCTTGACGGACGGCAAGAAGAAGAAGCAAGAAGGAGGCGAGGGGCGAGGGAAGAATGGTAGCGTGTTTGCCGTCCGTTCCCCCGCCTACTTATAGGCCGTGGGGTGAGAAGCCGATGGGGTGGTCGTGGGATTAAGCTGCGCACGGGACCCCCCCCCTCGATTTACCCACGAAGTTCTTGCGCGATAACGGCGTGGAAAACAACCGTTCGCCGCAGGCAGCGCAGATCCGTTCACGTCTTAGAAACCGCAGTAGTGGCGAGCCCGCTGGCGGCCCGTCTGTTCTTGTGGCGTGGGTAAATGACCCTTGCCATGTGGCACATGGCAGCGGGGCGCGGTGGCGACCACAGAAGCGTGTCGAGCACGCCGCTTGGTTCCCGCCACGACTTTCAAAACTCCTTAGGGGGCAAGGCGGCCCTCTGCGAGTCGACTTGACTAGTCGGCGAAGGAAGGCGGCGAGCAAACCCAAATACCACCGGAAGAATGAAACTATTGAGGTCCCACGGTATCACCCTTAGAGCCTCACCGGCCGGGGACTCTTGTGGGAGATAATGGGCCCGGGTAGGCTAACGAGTCCGGAACCTTTCAAGACATCGGGGCAAGCTGCGCCCTCAAGTCGAGGCGACTCCAAGTTAGGCCGAGTCTGGGGCGACTCCAAGTTAGGCCGAGTCAGAGGCGACTCCAAGTCAAGCCGAGTCGAAGGCCACTCCAAGATAGCCGAGTCAGGCGGCGTTAAGATAAGCCCGAGTCGAGGCGACTCGAGGATATGCCGACTCTGGCGGCGACCTCTGAAGGCCGGCTATAGGGTGGCCTACTCAACCACCACAGTAATTAAGAGGCGGGCATGGCCCGCAGTCGCGCCGTCTGCAGCGGAGATCTCCGTCGGTGGCCTTTGCCTGCCACGGCCTGACATCAACCCTTGGGGCGAACCTTTGTGCCCACGATGGCTGTCCGTGCGACCCGAGGCAGGCGGGGCCTACGGTCAGCAGAATCTTGAAGATGGCAAGAGTGCCACAAAGCGGACCCATTGGGAGTCGGCCCCGAGTCGGCCAGCCCTCCACGGGCCCCACCGCATGTGCTTGAGACATGACGGGGAATGCAGCATGATCACTTTGTCGGTGGCCTTACTTTGTGCCATAACCCATAATGAAAACGACATCATTAAACACGGCTATAGTAACTTCATGGCCGGCAAGACCACGCCCTTGGCGGACAAGACTGTCGGCCCCATACCGGAGCAAGTCGGTGAGGACCCACGGTCGGCGGGCCCCGATGGTCAGCCGGAGAAAGGCGGCGGCTTTGAGAAGACAGGCTGGGACCGCCCTTGCCGGTTTACCATTGTACCCACAGGGGTAGGCCTATCTAAACCCCGGGCACCCATGCAAAGGTTGAATCCATTAGCACTAGGCAGACCATACGGGGAAGGAGAGATAGCCTTGCCTTCTCCTACCTCGAGAAACAGCTCAAGAAGCAACCTTGTACTCACTTTGCCTTAGTGATCATGCGGAGACCCATAGAGCAGCGATAGGGTGTTATCTCCTGGAGTGCCCGAAGTGGTAGATCATTGGCGTGCATGTCTTCGCCTCATCCGTTTCGAGCACGGCGATGTTCTACTACGCCCCCACCATGATAAGCCATCCTTTGGCATATATAGCACCAACCCCGACAAAAAAAAGCATCTACCTTATCTAAATGGGAAAAAAAGCAAAGGCAGTATCATTTCTCAAGCGGTGGCATCGATTAATATTAACATAGAGAATATATTAACAATAAAATTCGTTAAACATGTAATTTGCTTTTAAGCGTGGCATTGCATCAATTTTCAGTGACATTATTAGAGGTGTTTGTTTACGGGGACATTTTGGTGTAGGGACTAAAAAACTCCATGTCGGTCACATCTAAACCAAGCAGGAGGGACTTTTCGGGACTAAAAGTGGGAATTTGGGACTAAAGAAAGAAGACCCGAGGAGTCTTTTGGGACTTTCAATGAGTTGCCCTGCCATGCATCGCACCTTGTTTCTATTAGTTCATTACTAGGGGTAACATGGTCTTTTATCATGTCATTTAATAACCTCTAGTCCATGTTTAGTCCACGGAACCAAGCAAATAGGGACTAGGGAGTTTTAACCAAGCAGGGCCATAGATTAACAACAGCTAATGAGTTGCATGGGGCGGTGGGCCTTACCAGCACCATGTGCATCTACCGATGTCTTGTGGTCATGCAGATCTGTTGCAACAAAGAACAAACAACCAAGGAGCATATTTGTGTTGGTCCCGGTTTTGTTATCTTTAGACACCTTTCCCTATGTGGTGACAAATCTAGTCTGCTCAAACTCTACTGCCTTGTCCCTTCCTTTAGTTTTGAACTAGTACTTTGCCCCTTCCTTTCCTCTTTGAACCCGTCCTAGATTTATGCGATACAACTTTCCCCACTACTTTCCCCATTCCTTTCCTCTTTGAACCACGTCCTAGATTCATGCTATACAACTTTCCCCTTCATTTCCTCTTTCAACGGCGTCCTAGATTCATGCTATATACAACTTTTCCCTACTTTCCCCACTCCTTTCCTCTTTGAACCCGTCCTAGATTCATGGTATACATGCAGCTAGAGCAATGCATGTGGAGTAAGTAAAATATACCTTAAGGTTCTTGGGGCGTGGTTGGTGGGCTGACGGAGACGGCGAAGAAAGGTCGGAAGGCCCTCCAGCGCCCGCCCTTTGGGTGGAAAGTGATCAGCGGCACGCGCCGTAGTGTATTCCCTCCCTCGCCGGCGGCTACAGCTTTAAGCCTCCTTCCCTTCGGCGGACGGATCCTGCTAGGCTCTTTGAGCAACATTGAGGGAGAGAGAGAGCGAAGTCTAGTTTAGATCTGGAGAGGGCGAGAGAGTGTGAAGGGAGCAACTACAAGCGCTAAGGATCCAGCGGGAGAGGGCGAGAGAGTGTGAAGAGAGCAACTACTGGAGAGTGTGAAGCGTGCAAACCCTAGAAAACATTTTGACCAGTCAAAGAATCCTCTTGGCAAAAATTATGCTCAAGTGTAGTTATCGAACCCGCGACCTCAAGTTTGATGAGCGAACAGGCTAACCAGCTACACAACCCTCCCCTTATGTTCAACGAGAGGAAAATAACCTTTTATACATTCCTGCATTCGTGTGACAGGCATGCCGTGTTTTTTGTGAGTGTGTGTGTGTGGAAGTCATTAGGATTTCAATCATAATCGTGTCATGTGGCTTTGGTGGTAAGACTATCCACAGTGGTGCAGAAATAATGCAGCCTTAGTCACCTTACCTCTCTTCACGTAGTATGTTGGGTCCCACCAGTTAGAGGGTGAAACAAACAAATTAATAAGAAAAATTAAAAGCGCCAGCGGTGTATCTTACTACCTCACACATCTCGCTACTGCTCGGGAACACTATCCAATTGATCCCTTTGTTTGCTCACGTACTATTTTAAGTGAATCCTTATTATAACATGCACACAAATTTTGGGCACTTGTATTCGACTTAAGTCAGTGTGCCACCGTATCTCGTATACTTACTACTCCCTCCGTCTAGGTGTAATAAGTCACGTTAGAAGGTGCAACGGGACCAAGGTGCGTGCGTGTGCGTGTGTGTGTTAGAGTCTTGACAGATCGACCTACTCCTCTGAGATATGGTGTGTAGTGTATGATTTTAGCATGAGAGTCGGTGCATCCTCTCATTTACAGGCGTGTCCGGTAGGGACATCGGACAGCTTCACTGGCTCTGACCAGCTGGCCCACCCAAAGCCCCTCCACCTCCTGGCCTTCCTGGCGGCGTCGGCGTCACTCCAAAAAAATTGGTGTCGCATTCATGCGGGTAAAGCGACGCGACCTCTCAAGCGCAAAAGTGATGGTTGCTTCGTCCGTCCAACTTCTTGTTGGGTCTATGTGATTTGATGACTCATTGGTCTTTATTCTTGAGGTGGTAGGACTGCTTTGGATGTCCACGCTTTGGCGAAAGGAGGTAGTAGATTACAATTTTCTCCATTCTTACGCGGAGGTGCAAGAAGCGGTGAGAACCATGAGCTCGGTGATTACATGGCCCACCTCACACTATCACCGTGCGACACCTAACTCTTTACGTAGTACTCTCTCCGTTCCTAAATATTACTAGGTGAGTCCCCGCTCGTTGCCGCGGAACAGCGGTATATCTCTCTGCGCAAAATTATCAATTTCATAGAACTAAAAAAAATCTATACCCGCATGACATATGTGGTAGCCAAACTAAATAAACTCCCATCATCATTTTGATCATCCCACATAAGGAAAAAAGATCAACCAACTCCTACTGCATAATGGGATTATATTTTTCTTTTTGACATGTTAATGGGACTTAAAAGCTCACTTACATGCATGCTACCAGTGCATGCTTGCTTGCAGACATGTTGATGTGATTTAAAACTCACTCACATGCATGTGCCACGGTATTTCTGCATGCTTGCATGTGGCTTAGTGCTGAGCCTCTCAACATCTAGATCAGACGGCTATTATGACTAATTTACTTCATCTAACAGCTACGTCAATTTTGATGATGTGGCTCAAGGAGAGGATAGAGAATTCCTAGTAGTAGGGGCTAGCTATTACTAGCAAATAAGTCTTTGTAGAGATTCCACTAGGTGAACTACATACGGAACAAAATGAATGAATCTACACTTAAAATGCATCTATATACATCCGCATGTGGTTAATGGTGAAATCTCTACAAAGACTTATATTTAGGACGGAGGAAGTACTAGTATAGTACTAATGCGTCTTGTAATTTATCGATGAGATAAATTTGTACAATGCTATAAACTTCAGCTCCTTTTACATGTATCTTGCGTCCAAGGTTGCCCGTTGCAACATTTCCTCAAATACAAAGGAGACTAACATGCATGCTATTGCATCTCAATGATTAATGAGATCATAGCAAATATGTACTCCCTCCGTTCCAAAATAAGTGTCTCAACTTTGTGCAAACTTTAGTACAAAGTTGTACTACTACTAAAGTTGACCCTTATTTTGGAGCAGAAGCAGCTAAAAGAAAAAAAGCGATCCATGCAGTCCCTAGCCCTTGAACCGTGAACCTGACCGGGCTTCAATTTCTTTGGCAATGTTCAAGCTTCCTAATAAATGAAGTTTGCAACCTTTTGACCATCGGATCATTTTGTGCAGTTTCACCAAAATCGAGATGAGCATCCTGTGGCAAAGAAATTGAAGAAGCGTGATTAGAATAATATTACTAGGACTAGTTGATGAGACATAAACTCATCACAAATCTGATCGTAGAAGCCGGTAAAGTATCGGTATGTGCGGGGCAAAAGAAGTAGAAATATCCACATGGAGTGATGTGGGCAGTTGGAAGCGATGGTGCAAGCGGTTGTAAAGGAGTTGTGCACGAGGGCGTGGCTCGACCTTGAGGAGGCGGCGGCGGACAGCCCAGCCCGCGTCGCTGACAGTGAGCAAGGACGCGAGCAACCTCACGGCTTTGTGAGAGAGAGCGGCGGGGACCCTGATCGGGGCGTGCCGATAGTGGGTTTTCGCCGTCGGCGGCAGACGCCGCATCTACGTGATCCGCCGGGATGTTAGAAAGTAGCCACTGATCGTTTTGTGCGAGAGAGTGTGAAAAACCTTGACAAGCAACCGTGTAGGCTGGCCCATCGACTATGTATATAGTGGAGCAGTTTCCTTTTCTCTCCATATGAACCTATCATATTGCGTCGTGCCCTTGAAGAAAAAATTATTTATAAATGGCGTGGCACCTACTACTCGTTCTCCTATAACCTTGCGCGGCATCTCCAAAATATTAACCTTGCGATTGGCTCTTAGCCTCTTGGAAGTCGAGCAATAATGGTAGTCACGATATATATCGTTACGGCTATATCGGACCAAATGAATTGCTGCATGTCCACCGTGGGTGAGGTCGAGGCGAGGGAGAGTGCTACTACATACGAACAAAATGGTGAATGTACACTCTAAAATACGTCTATATACATCGGTGTTTGGAGTATGTACTAGTAGTTCATATTGAAATCTACTAAGGACATATATATTCCAAACAATATGATATAATATCTATAACCAAGGTAGTAGGGACGAGGAGTAAACGGAGGGAGTAGTAAATTTTCCCCCTCATCCTGCGAGCCACCGCGCGCATGGGCGAGTGAGGAGCAAGCTTCACCTCATCCTGCGAGCCACCGCGCCCATGGGCGGGGGAGACGGCATACTAAGCAAGCTTCTCCTCGTTCTGCGAGTTGACGGGACACATCAAAAGTACTCCAGTGTATAGAGCCTTGCCTCTAAGGTAGGCCCCACATGGTTTGCCTCTTTTTTTAATTTAACATAACGCGTCAAGTCGCAATTTGTTTGTTCACCGTGGTAGGCGATCCTCCCTCCACCAAGTGGACAAGTACTACGTGCCAAATTACCACGTGGGCTGCCTTTTCATCTGAAATAGGCTCCACCGTGTACCTGTGGTGTGGTTGGGAAAGAGGCGAGTCGTCGCCGTGCATGCACCTCTTCTCTTCATGCGTCCCCACCCTCGTGGGTGTGGGTGAAGATACAAACCGCATTCGTGAGTGTTATTTGTTTTGTGGTGGGGGTGGGGGTGGGGTGGGGGTGGAGTGTTATTTGTAAGTGCATCTAGTGCCCTTAGTGATTTTGGTGTATTGAAGACTTATAGGTTAAATGGCGATCGTTTGTGAGTGTACACAGGTCTATAAGGCTATGAGGAGTTTGATATTCTGAGAGAAAGTCGACCCTAAAATGAAGTTCTTCATTTGAAGACTTTGATATTACGAAGACTTTACGAAGACTTTGAAAGTGAAGAAATTGGTGTGATCTTGAAGACTTGGTATTCATTTGAGGAACATGAGCGTGAAGACTTTTGTTTTCGTAGTTTCATTTTCTCTTTCTTGAGTCATAGGAAACACCGTCTTTGTTAAATAGAATCGAGAAAATACTAAGGAAAAATTTCCATGTGATGCTCAACTCAAAATCCTACACCTACCAATCCCTTGAGTGAAGCCATTGGAAATCTCATACAGTTTAGTCAAATTCTTGATGTGAGCAGCAGTTCTATTGGTCCTTGATGACTTTCTCTAAGCGAGGAGTTAGGAATTCGCCGGTCTGGTGCCTACCTGATGAGAACATGATATACGAGGAATTTGAGAGTCAATTTCCGACCGTTCTTTGTCTTTGCGTCTTGGCTGTCCAAAATATCTTATCCACCTAACGGTCATATCATTGAAGGGCATTTATGTCTTATCATGTCGGGCTGCTCCTAGGCTATAAATAGCCGCCCCTACAACCACTAGCTGGTTGGCTACTCGAAGAACTTGACACTTGTCATCGAGAGCAACCCATCCTCAGGGACTTTGGCGAAAATCATCGAGTGAGGAAAATCCCAAAACCAAACCCCACAAACCCAAAGTGATTAAGCATCGAAGAAATTGATCTGCGTGGATCCGGCGCTTATTACCTTTGAAGGCATGCTTCTTCCAGACGGTTAGGCGTCAAGGTCTAAACATCAAGAGGTGTGGATCGCCGGGTGACCAAGTCTGTGAAGGTTTGGAAGTCACTGAAGGCTTACCACAGTGATTGGGCCGAGGCCTGCGTGGTCTTAGTTCAAGGAGAATCTGGTGAGGACTGGGTGTCTGAGTTGCGGCTCGGTAGGGTGTCAAGGGGCTGTGTGTCCTCGAGTTTAAATACTCGGCCGCTCAACAGACGTACTGGTTGAGGCAGCGGTTGGAACTGGTCTACAAATCATTGTCTTCACCAAGCCAATTGGTTCTATTTCCTCAACTCATTCATTTCCTCATTAATGTGTTGAATGTTGTTCATATCGTGCTTGAAGACTTTGGTGAAGACTTTCACAAATTCCTCGGTTCAATTTCTTGATCTGTTTGTCTTCATCTTGTTATCTGTGTTTCGCTTTACGTACTCTGTGCTAGTCCTCATTTCAACATGATGACTATGTTTGTATCTGTTATAATTACTTGAGTACTTATTCCGCTGCAAGTAGTTCTTAGCTAAGGAATTTCCTCACCGACAAATTCCTCGATGAAGAATTCATAAAAATACGCCTATTCACCCCCCTCTAGTCGATATAGCACTTTCAATTGGTATCGGACAAGGTACTCCTTGTTACGTGTGATTTTAGTTTAACCGCTGGAGTTTTAGTTATGTCGACCATGAGTTTGAAGAAAGTGACATGCCCTATCTTTTGTGGTCATGACTATCCCAAGTGGAAGGCCATGATGAGGAAGCGCCTCATAGCAAAAGAACGATGCTGTGGACGAAATCCTTGAGATTGGTCTTCTTGATCTATGCAAGATGGCGAATCTTGATGATATTACCGCATAAGTACACTCGACTTGACATCATAGCGAAGGATATCATCTGCTCCGGCCTATCTAGAGATCAACTCGGCGAATTATGCATCTTGACAATTGAAGCTCATACGGGACCGAATCTCTAATGTCTATGAAGGTCATCGAACTTCGTCATGATCCTGGTTTGAGGACTTCAAGGAATCTCTCAAAGCGATGACTTTCGAGCGGAATCATCATCTTACGCATCTTGTCTCATGGCAAGCGGTCTTTGAGGTAACGAATGCTCCTCATCCGAGTCTGTGATAATGAATCGATAATGAGGAATCGACAATGATGAATCTGATGATGATATTGAATCTGCTATACCAAACTTATTTGTGTTGCCACTAAACAACAAGCGGTTTTGGAACAAACTCAAGATATGCTAGAAAAGAGTGATAATATGTTGCGCAAAGAAATGGATCGATCAAAAGCATTGGGTGAATGTCTTGAGTATTCACTCCAAGCTTCCGCCCTTCAAGATCAACATAATACCCTCTTGGTGATCACGAAGCTTTCTCTTGAATCTCTTCAAAGAAAGGAAGATCTTGAAAAGCTAAGAGTGTGTTATGAAGATCTTGAGAAGGGCGCGATTCATTACTAGCTCAACAAATCAGCGCTTCTCAGGAAGAATTTGTTCCTCCATGCTTAAAGTGCCTTGAACGTGAATCTGCTAATTCTTCACCTGAATGTTCAAATGCTTCAAGTGTTACAAATTCTTCATCTACCGCTGCTATCACTAATTCCTCATTTGAGGACATTGCTAGTATCACTGACAATGCGAGGGCTGAAGGAATTGTACATGTGAGGCATGTACAAAAGCCTCAAAGGCATCGAGACACTTTGTGATGTGCTCAAAAGCATATCCTCAACGAAACCCTAGGAAAGAGGTATTGCCTTTGAGAGAAACTCAATCTTGATGGAACATATTGGAAGCTGGCGGTACCCCAAAACCTCATGGGTTGCTGCAAAGGGACCTCCAGTTGATCCATGTAACTTATCGGCTTTACATGTGAATCTCCTCATTCTTACGATGAGTCTTTTGACTCAACTATAAACTGTTCAAAAATCAGAATGGTGAAGTATTTGCTAGATATGTTGGCACTAAGCTGCGGGAATGGTTCCCCTATGAAGAAAATCTGGGTTCCCAAAAGTTGTGTTGAAAGTCTTGGTGAATGTCCTCATGACACCACAGTGAAAACAGAACCCCGGATCAAATTCTTCATATGGACCAAACTCTTCAAGCTGGATCAAAGTCCTCATATGATTATCATCGTGCTAACAACTCTCTGTCTCCGAGGGGAGCTAAGGGCTATGAATATGTGCATTATTCTTCAAACCATTATGTTCATAAGTCCTCGAAGAATTACTACTGCTTATTCATATCGTACCTAACCCCTCTTATGTGAAGCGAAATGGTTTGGCATCTTTGCCACCTTTTTCACATGGTGCTCGCAGGATGATGAACTCTTTGCCACCCCTCGGATGTGGGTGGTGAAGAAAAAGAACTAATCTCTTCTGCGGGGTCAGGTCTCGGGCGTGCTCTAACATCTGAAGACTTTCTTTGGGGACTGACAAAAATGCGAAAGGGCCGGGCAAATCATGATGAAATGAACCTTCATTTCTGCGTCCTCACTCTGCTATATCTGTTTCTTGCTTGATGAAATTCATCGATGAACTTGACATCATATTCTTCCTTGATGAAGCATATGAGTTGTAAGCTACACTAATTCATCTGCGGGATGATCAACCTAAAACCACTGAATGGGTCCTCGATAGTGGATGTACAAATCACATATTGGTGACAAGAATCTATTGATGGATGCTCCTTATCACCGTCACCTCTGAAGCATATCATCTTCTTGACAAAGGCAAAAGTCGGTATTGGGTCTTGGTAAGGTTGCTATCTCTAAGGATAAGCACATGGACAAAGTCATGCTTGTTGAGTCCTTAGGATACAATCTCATGTCGATCTCAATGCTTTGTGATCTTGATATGGTTGTTGTCTTTGGCAAATATCATTTGTGTTGTGATTATGGAAGGTGACAATTCCAAAGTCTTGAAGGCTTTAGGAGAGGAGATCGTATATTGTTGATTTCTCTCTGGGACCACAACCAGCCGTATGTCTACTTGCAAAAGCTTGAAGGCTGGCTATGGCATCGACGACTTGGTCATGCGAGGCATGAGGAATTTGAACACGCTTGCGAAGAAGAAGCATGTCATTGGCATTGAGAATGTCAAATTCCTCAAGGATCCTTATGCGGAGCATGTGTAGCGGGAAAAATGACCAAGGCCAAGCATCCAGCGAAGACTATCATGACCACTACCGTCCATTGAATTTCTTCACATGGACCTCTTGGACCTAATCATTATTCAGCGGTCACTAATGATGCATCTCTATATGGTTTTGTCATTGTTGATGATTATTCTCGATATACATGGGTACACATTGTTGCCTACAAACATGAAGTGCGAGGAAGTCTTCAAGCGATTTTCCTCGAGGGCTTCAACCAACTTTGGTGTGAAGATCAAGCATATCGAAGTGACAATTGGGCTGAGTTCAAAATTCTGGTCTTGATGCCTATCTTGATGAACTTGGTATTACTCATGAGTTATCTGCTCCCTACTACTCTGGCGAGAATGGGCGTCGTGGGCGCAAGAACAGAACTCTTGTTGAGATGGCTCGCACTATGCTTGATGAATACAAAGCGCCTCGGCGTTTTGGATTGATACAATTGATCTTGCTTGCCACATCATCAGCAGTATATCTTCACAAATTCTTCAAAAAGGCGCCTATGAACTCCTCAGCGACAAGAAACCCAATGTGAGTTATTTCAAAGTCTTGATTGCTAAATGTTGGATTAGAGATCCTCACCACAACTCTAAATTTGCCGAAAGCACATGAAGGTTTTATGCTTGGTTCTGGAAAGGACTACGCACACCTCTGAGTCTTCAACATTGTTCTTCACAAGATTGTTGACCTTTGTAGATGTCTTGATTCGATGAAACTAATGGCTGCAAAGAGCACCTACATACGTGTTAGATGAACCAGCACAGGATGCTATCAAGCTCAAAACAGCGAGGATGTCATCCCTCTTGAAGAATCTGTGAAGAATTCATTCTGCTTTCGTGAAGAGCGTCGGTGATGCACTGAAGAACAAGATGAGGAAAATGGTCTTTGAAGAAAATCTGATCAAAATCCTCGGCGACAACCAACTCATCCACAGCGTTGCAAAAGAAGTGCAAGTGGAGAAGATCATTGATGACATTAGCGCACGGGTCCTCTCACCGCTCAAAAGCATCACATTTATCTAACTTTTGTGGGCACTATGCTTTTGTCTCTATCAGAGCCCACTAAGGTAGATGAAGCATTTACGGGCGGAGTGGATTAGGCTATGCAAGAAGAATTACATCGATTCGAGCTGAACAATAATGCAGGAATTGGTCAATCGCCCGGATCCTGCATAAGCATAATATCATTGGCACAAAGTGGATCTACCACAACAAGCAAGATGAAAATGGCCTTGTGGTGAGGAATAAAGACACGACTAGTAGCTCAAGGCTACACACAGGTTGAAGGAATTGATTTCGATGAAACTTTTGCACTTGTTGCTAGACTTGAGGCTATTAGCATTTTACTTGCCTATGCTAACCATCATGATATCATCTTATATCAAATGGATGTGAAAAGTGCATTCCTCAATGGTAAGCTTGAGGAAGAAGTATATGTTGCTCAACCCCAGGTTTGAAGATCCCAAGAATCTGACAAAGT
>JAHHZJ010003538.1:0-23113 GCA_021437245.1 Aegilops speltoides
TGTCCTATTCGGACTCAAGGGAGGCGCGCCACCTGCCCTGGCCGGCCCTCTCTTTCTCCAATAGGGCCCATCAAGGCCCATTACTTCCCGAGGGGTTCCGTAACCTCCGGTACTCGATTTTCTCCGAAAACTCCGGAACCTTTCAGTTGTCGAATATAGTCGCCCAATGTATCAATCTTTATGTCTCGACCATTTGAGACTCCTCGTCATGTCCGTGATCACATACGGGACTCCGGACAAACTTCGGTACATCAAAACTTATAAACTCATAATAAAACTATCATCGAAACGTTAAGCGTGCGGACCCTACGGGTTCGAGAACTATGTAGACATGACCTAAAACCATTCTCGGTCAATAACCAATAGCGGGACCTGGATGCCCATATTGGTTCCTACATATTCTACGAAGATCTTTATCGGTCAAACCGCATAACAACATACGTTGTTCCTTTGTCATCGATGCGTTACTTGCCCGAGATTTGATCGTCGGTATCCAATACCTAGTTCAATCTCGTTACGCAAGTCTCTTTACTCGTTCCGTAATACATCATCTCATAACTAACTCATTAGTTACATGCTTGCAAGGCTTAGGTGATGAGTATTACCGAGAGGGCCCAGAGGTACCTCTCCGACAATCGGAGTGACAAATCCTAATCTCGAATTATGCCAACCCAACATGTACCTTCGAAACACCAGAGAGCACCTTTATAATCACCCGATTACGTTGTGACATTTGGTAGCACACAAAGTGTTCTTCCGTAAACGGAGTTGCAGAATCTCATAGTTGCAGGAACTTTGTATATGTCATGAAGAAAGCAATAGCAGTATACTAAACGATCAAGTGCTAGGCTAATGAATGGGTCATGTCAATCACATCATTCTCCTAATGATGTGATCTCACTAATCAAATGACAACACATGTCTATGGTCAGGAAACATAACCATCTTTGATTAATGAGCTAGTCAAGTAGAGGCATACTAGTGACTATAGTTTTGTCTATGTATTCACACATGTATCTTGTTTCCGGTTAATACAATTCTAGCATGAATAATAAGCATTTATCATGATATGAGGAAATAAATAATAACTTTATTATTGCCTCTAGGGCATATTTCCTTCAGTCTCCCACTTGCAGTAGAGTCAATAATCTAGATTACATAGTAATGATTCTACCACCCATGGAGTCTTGGTGCTGATCATGTTTTGCTCGTGAGAGAGGCTTAGTCAACGGGTCTGCAACATTCAGATCCGTATGTATCTTGCAAATTTCTATGTCTCCCACTTGGACTGGTCCCGAATGGAATTGAAGCGTCTCTTGATGTGCTTGGTCCTCTTGTGAAATCTGGATTCCTTTGCCAAAGCAATTGCACCAGTATTGTCACAGAAGATCTTCATTGGTCCCGATGCACTAGGTATGACACCTAGATCGGAAATGAACTCCTTCATCCAGACTCCTTCATTTGCTGCTTCAGAAGCAGCTATGTACTCCGCTTCACATGTAGATCCTGCCACGACGCTTTGTTTAGAACTGCACCAACTTACAGCTCCACCATTTAATATAAACACGTATCCGGTTTGCGATTTAGAATCGTCCGGATCAGTGTTAAAGCTTAAATCGACGTAACCATTTACGACTAGCTCTTTGTCACCTCCATATACGAGAAACATATCCTTAGTTCTTTTCCGGTATTTCAGGATGTTCTTGACCGTTGTCCAGTGATCCACTCCTGGATTACTTTGGTACCTTCCTGCTAAGCTTATTGCTAAGCATACGTCAGGTTTGGTACACAGCATTGCATACATGATAGAGCCTATGGCTGAAGCATAGGGAACATTTTCCATTTTCTCTCTATCTTCTGCTGTGGTCGGGCATTGAGTTTGACTCAACTTCACGCCTTGTAGCACAAGCAAGAATCATTTCTTTGCCTGATCCATTTTGAACTTTTTCAAAATCTTGTCAAGGTATGTGCTTTGTGAAAGTCCTATTAAGCGTCTTGATCTATATCTATAGATCTTGATGCCCAATATGTCATTTCCAATCGACGTAACCGAGGTCTTTCATTGAAAAACTTTTATTCAAGCATCCCTTTATGCTATCCAGAAATTCTATATCATTTCCAATTAATAATATGTCATCAACATATAAAACTAGAAATGCTACAGAGCTCCCACTCACTTTCTTGTAAATACAGGCTTCTCCAAAAGTCTGTATAAAACCATATGCTTTGATCACACTATCAAAGCGTTTATTCCAACTCCGAGATGCTTGCACCAGTCCATAAATGGAACGCTGGAGCTTGCACACTTTGTCAGCACCTTTTGGATCAACAAAACCTTCCGGCTGCATCATATACAACTCTTCTTCTAGAAATCCATTCAAGAATGCAGTCTTGACATCCATTTGCCAAATTTCATAATCATGAAATGCAGCAATAGCCAACATGATTCGGACAGACTTAAGCATCGCTATGGGTGAGAAAGTCTCATCGTAGTCAACCCCTTGAACTTGTCGAAAACCTTTCACAACAAGTCGAGCTTTATAGACAGTAACATTACCATCAGCGTCAGTCTTCTTCTTAAAGATCCATTTATTCTCAATGGCTTGCCGATCATCGGGCAAGTCAACCAAAGTCCATACTTTGTTTTCATACATGGATCCCATCTCAGATTTCATGGCCTCTAGCCATTTTACGGAATCTGGGCTCATCATCGCTTCCTCATAGTTTGTAGGTTCATCATGGTCAAGTAACATGACTTCCAGAATAGGATTACCGTACCACTCTGGTGCGAATCTTACTCTGGTAGACCTACGAGGTTCAGTAGAAACTTGATCTGAAGTTTCATGATCAATATCATTAGCCTCCTCACTAATTGGTGTAGTTGTCAAGGGAACCGGTTCTCGTGATGAACTACCTTCAAATAAGGGAGTAGATACAGTTATCTCATCAAGTTCTACTTTCCTCCCACTCACTTCTTTCGAGAGAAATTCCTTCTCTAGAAAGGGTCCATTCTTAGCAACGAATGTCTTGCCTTCGGATCTTTGATAGAAGGTGTACCCAACAGTCTCTTTTCGATATCCTATGAAGACACATTTCTCCGATTTGGGTTCGAGCTTATCTGGTTGAAGTTTCTTCACATAAGCATCGCAGCCCCAAACTTTAAGAAATGACAACTTTGGTTTCTTGCCAAACCACAGTTCATAAGGCGTCGTCTCAACGGATTTTGATGGTGCCCTATTTAACGTGAATGCGGTCATCTCTAAAGCATAACCCCAAAACGATAGCGGTAAATCGGTAAGAGACATCATAGATCGCACCATATCAAGTAAAGTACGATTACGACGTTCGGACACACCATTTCGTTGTGGTGTTCCAGGTGGCGTAAGTTGCGAAACTATTCCGCATTGTTTCAAATGTAAACCAAACTCGTAACTCAAATATTCTCCTCCACGATCAGATCGTAGAAACTTTATTTTCTTGTTACGATGATTTTCTACTTCACTCTGAAATTCTTTGAACTTTTCAAATGTTTCAGACTTGTGCTTCATTAAGTAGATATACCCATATCTGCTTAAATCATCTGTGAAGGTGAGAAAATAACGATATCCGCCACGAGCCTCAACATTCATCGGACCACATACATCTGTATGTATGATTTCCAACAAATCTGTTGTTCTCTCCATAGTTCCGGAGAACGGTGTTTTAGTCATCTTGCCCATAAGGCACGGTTCGCAAGTACCAAGTGATTCATAATCAAGTGATTCCAGAAGTCCATCAGTACGGAGTTTCTTCATGCGTTTTACACCGATATGACCCAAACGGCAGTGCCACAAATAAGTTGCACTATCATTATCAACTCTGCATCTTTTGGCTTCAACATTATGAATATGTGTATCACTACTATCGAGATTCAATAAAAATAGACCACTCTTCAAGGGCGCATGACCATAAAAGATATTACTCATATAAATAGAACAACCATTATTCTCGATTTAAATGAATAACCGTCTCGCATCAAACAAGATCCAGATATAATGTTCATGCTCAACGCAGCACCAAATAACAATTATTCAGGTCTAAAACTAATCCCGATGGTAGATGTAGAGGTACCGTGTCGACCGCGATCACATCGACTTTGGAACCGTTTCCCACGCGCGCATCGTCACCTCGTCCCTGGCGGTGCTCGCTTATTCGTAGTCCCTGCTTTGAGTTGCAAATATTAGCAATGTAACCAGTATCAAATACCAGTGCTACTACGAGCTCTAGTTAGGTACACATCAATAACATGTATATCACATATGCCTTTGTTCACTTTGCCATCCTTCTTATCCGCCAAATACTTGGGCAGTTCCGCTTCCAAATGACGATCGCTTCAAAGAGAAGCACTCGGTTTCAGAGCTTAGGTCTAGACTTGGGTTTCTTCTCTTGAGCAGCAACTTGCTTGCCGTTCTTTTGAAGTTCCCTTCTTCTTCCCTTTGCCTTCTTCTTGAAACTAGTGGTCTTGTTGACCATCAACACTTGATGCTCCTTCTTGATTTCTACCTCCATGCTTTCAAAGATCGCAAAGAGCTCGGGAATAGTCTTGTTCATCCCTTGCATATTATAGTTCATCACGAAGCTCTTGTAGCTTGGTGTCGATGATTGAAGAATTCTGTCAATGACACTATCATCGTGAAGATTAACTCCCAGTGAATCAAGTGATTGTTATACCCAGACATTCGAGTATATGTTCACCGACGTAACTATTCTCCTCCATCTTACAGCTATAGAACTTATTGGAGATTTCATATCTCTCAATCCGGCATTTGCTTGAAATATTAACTTCAACTCTGGAACATCTCATATGCTCCATGACATTCAAAACGTCGTTGAAGACCCGGTTCTAAGCCGTAAAGCATGGCACACTGAACTATAGAGTAGTCATCAGCTTTGCTCTGCCAGACGTTCTTAACGTCGTCGGTTGCATCAGAAGCAGGCCTCGCACCCAGCGGTGCTTCCAGGCGTAACTCTTCGTGCAGCAATGAGGATAATCCTCGAGTTACGGACCCATCCGTGTAATTGCTACCATCATCTTTCAACTTTGCTTTCTCAAGGAACACATTAAAATTCAACGGAACAACACCACGAGCCACCTATCTACAAACAAACATAGACAAGCAAGATACTATCAGGTACTAAGTTCATGATAAATTTAAGTTCAATTAATCATATTACTTAAGAACTCCCACTTAGACAGACATATCTTTAGTCATCTAAGTGATCACGTGATCCAAATCAACTAAACCATAACCGATCATCACGTGAGATGGAGTAGTTTTCAATGGTGAACATCATTATGTTGATCATATCTACTATATGATTCACGCTCGACCTTTCGGTCTCCGTGTCCCGAGGCCATATCTGCATATGCTAGGCTCGTCAAGTTTAACCTGAGTATTCTGCGTGTGCAAAACTAGCTTGCACCCGTTGTAGATCGACGTAGAGCATATCACACCCGATCATCACGTGGTGTCTCGGCACGACGAACTTTGGCAACGGTGCATACTCAGGGAGAACACTACTTGATAATTTTAGTGAGAGATCATCTTAAAATGCTACTGTCAATCAAAGCAAGATAAGATGCATAAAGGATAAACATCACATGCAATCAATATAAGTGATATGATATGGTCATCATCATCTTGTGCTTGTGATCTCCATCTTCAAGCACCGCCCCGATCACCATCGTCATCGGGCGCGACACCTTGATCTCCATCGTAGCATCGTTGTCGTTTACGCCATCTATTGCTTCTACGACTATTGCTACCGCTTAGTGATAAACTAAAGCAATTACAGGGCGTTTGCATTTCATACAATAAAGCGACAACCATATGGCTCCTGCCAGTTGCCGATAACTTCGGTTACAAAACATGATCATCTCATACAATAAAATATAGCATCACGTCTTGACCATATCACATCACATCATGCCCTGCAAAAACAAGTTAGACGTCCTCTACTTTGTTGTTGCAAATTTCACGTGGCTGCTACGGGCTTAGCAAGAACCGTTCTTACCTACGCATCAAAACCACAACGATAGTTTGTCAAATAGACTCCGTTTTAACCTTCACAAGGACCGGGCGTAGCCACACTCGGTTCAACTAAAGTGAGAGAGACAGACACCCGCCAGCCACCTTTAAGCACGAGTGCTCGTAACGGTGAAACCAGTCTCGCGTAAGCGTACGCGTAATGTCGGGTCCGGGCCGCTTCATCTCACAATACCGCTGAACCAAAGTATGACATGCTGGTAGGCAGTATGACTTATATCGTCCACAACTCAGTTGGGTTCTACTCGTGCATATAACATCAACGCATAAAACCTGGCTCTGATACCACTGTTGTGGAACGTAGTAATTTCAAAAAAATTCCTACGCACACGCAAGATCATGGTGATGATATAGCAACGAGAGGGGAGAGTGTATGTCCACGTACCCTCGTAGACCGTAAGCAGAAGCGTTAGCACAACGCGGTTGACGTAGTCGTACGTCTTCATGATCCGACCGATCCAAGCACCGAACGTACGGAGCCTCCGAGTTCAGCACACGTTCAGCTCGATGACGTCCCTCGAACTCCGATCCAGCTGAGTGTTGAGGGAGAGTTCCGTCAGCACGACGGCGTGGTGACGATCTTGATGTTCTACCGGCGTAGGGCTTCGCCTAAGCTTCGCGACGATATGACCGAGATGGAATATGGTGGAAGGGGGCACCGCACACGGCTAAGGAACGATCCGTAGATCAACTTGTGTGTCTATGGGGTGCCCCCGCCCCCGTATATAAAGGAGGGAGGGAGGAGGGGCCGCCTAAGGGGAGGCGCGCCTAGGAGGGGGAAACCTACTCCAGTAGGTTTCCTCCTTTCCTAATCCAAGAAGGAGGGAAGGAAGGAGTAGGAGAGGGGAAGGCAAGGCGGCGCCCCTTCCTTGTCCTATTCGGACTCAAGGGAGGGGCGCGCCACCTGCCTGGCCGCCCCTCTCTTTCTCCAATAGGGCCCATCAAGGCCCATTACTTCCCGGGGGGCTTCCGGTAACCCTCCGGTACTCCGGTTTTCTCCGAAAACTCCCGGAACCTTTCCGGTGTCCGAATATAGTCGTCCAATATAACAATATTTATGTCTCGACCATTTCGAGACTCCTCGTCAAGTCCGTGATCACATCCGGGACTCCGAACAAACTTCGGTACATCAAAACTTATAAACTCATAATAAAACTGTCATCGAAACGTTAAGCGTGCGGACCCTACGGGTTCGAGAACTATGTAGACATGACCTAAAACCATTCTCGGTCAATAACCAGTAGCGGGACCTGGATGCCCATATTGGTTCCTACGTATTCTACGAAGATCTTTATCGTTCAAACCGCATAACAACATACGTTGTTCCCTTTGTCATCGGTATGTTACTTGCCCGAGATTTGATCGTCGGTATCCAATACCTAGTTCAATCTCGTTAGCGGCAAGTCTCTTTACTCGTTCCGTAATACATCATCTCATAACTAACTCATTAGTTACATGCTTGCAAGGCTTAGGTGATGAGTATTACCGAGAGGGCCCAGAGATACCTCTCCGACAATCGGAGTGACAAATCCTAATCTCGAATTATGCCAACCCAACATGTACCTTCGGAAACACCTGTAGAGCACCTTTATAATCACCCAGATACGTTGTGACGTTTGGTAGCACACAAAGTGTTCTTCCGGTAAACGGGAGTTGCACAATCTCATAGTTGCAGGAACTTTGTATATGTCATGAAGAAAGCAATAGCAGTATACTAAACGATCAAGTGCTAGGCTAACAGAATGGGTCATGTCAATCACATCATTCTCCTAATGATGTGATCTCACTAATCAAATGACAACACATGTCTATGGTCAGGAAACATAACCATCTTTGATTAATGAGCTAGTCAAGTAGAGGCATACTAGTGACTAGAGTTTTGTCTATGTATTCACACATGTATCTTGTTTTCGGTTAATACAATTCTAGCATGAATAATAAGCATTTATCATGATATGAGGAAATAAATAATAACTTTATTATTGCCTCTAGGGCATATTTCTTTCAGCAACGACGATGCCTCGAGAAGGGAACGACGTCTGAGACGCCGCCATCGTCCGCCATGACCGCAGTCAGACGCGATTTTCACCGGAGGCCACGGCGTCCCGATCTCGCGGTTGGCTGCAACGGAGCCCTCCGCCGAACCGGTGACGTTGCCGCCGATCCGATCCCACCGCCGTGCGACGCCCCGATGGAGAACCCGATCTAGATCAAAGACGACCTCGACCGAAACCCTGCCACCAGCACCGCCACACAGCGCCACCTCCTCCTAGCCCAGTCGCTGCCGGATCCAGCCGCCCCCGCCTCCGGGAGACCAGCCGGACGAGGCGCCTTGTCCCGATCGACGGCCGCGCCGCCGCCACGAGGCCGAGGAAGGAGAATGCCCCCGCCGCCGCCAGCGCGCGCTGGCCGCCGGCGGGCGACCGGCGGCGGCGAGGGGAGGCGACGGCGGCGAGGGGAGGCGACGGCGGCGGCGGCCGATCGATCTCCCGAGGCGCACGCGCGGAGCGCGCCGCGGGAGCCTTCAGATGCGGTGGATACCTAGATGGTCTCGTCGTGTATCACTCAGTCGGTTGGATGTCAAGAGGCAGGCTGGAGCCTGCAGGCATTCATATGAAAACATATAAGGGTATATTTGTTATGTCAGTAGAAAACATAGTTACAAATGCAAAAGTTATTATATGTATCATGCACTCGTGATATATAAGTTTCTAAAAGGTCTAAACATCAAGTGTTCTATTATAGAACTTATCTTCCTTCCGTAGTTAACCTAAAAGAAAAATTACATCTTTCTTTTGCCACAGAAGAATGGTAGAATTATAAATACTTTGTTTCTATACACAATAATAGACACATGCATGCATGACTTCCTGTCAACATACATGATATCGTAGCAAATGATATACGTATTTTAAGAAGTGGAAGTTGTGTATTCTCATTATACTATAGGAACCATAGATTATTCACATTAGAAGTTTGTGTCTTCCGACGAATTCTTAAACAATTTCTGTTATGATTAAGAAGGATGGAAATTTTTGTATTTTTCTATCCATTCTATACATATCTAATTTATCGCATAGACAAACATGTGTTTATATGAGATCCTTGTGGTGCTTGATACCTCCAGATTTTTTTTGTTGATGCACTAATTTATATGTATATAAAGATGTTTTATTAGATAATTTTTTTATGAAAAGAGACATGCAGAGACGTACTATGTATCCAAATACGTGTTAGCAATCTTTTTTATACGTATTAGCAATCAGCTTCTCCAAAGAATCATACGAATCCAAGGCTAGAGTATCAAATGGATCTGTCTTTTTTGAAGGAACTGATGGATACTTTCCCCCTTTCTTGAACACCAATTGTACGTGTCAATGTTTTTGGACGGAACAACTAGAGTTAATACCACTATTCATACATAAACTTGTAGGGGTGGGAATAGTTTCATACAAAAACTAAAAAACCCCACAAAACTAGCCCTCCAACTTGTCTGCTGTAACAAATTCATACAAAACAAATGTGGATGCGACATTTGGCATGCCACGCTGGATTTTGGCCTGCGCCTTTAATTTTACAAAAGCCCCCTCGCACTCTGTGTATTTTACAAAAAGCCCCCCGCCTTCTCTCTTTGCATCTATTCCCCATTCGTAAATCCCTAGCCGTCGCCCTCCCCTTTGCCGTCGCCCTTGTCCGCCGCCAGCCGTCTCCGCCTTCCCCTCCGACGCCAGCCGTCTCCGCCGCCCTCTCCGTCGGCAGCCGTCTCGGCCGCCCTGTCGAGATGAAGGGGTGCACATCATTGAGAGGGAAGCAGCAGGCAGGACGCCGTGGAGCAGGGGCGTCGTCGTCCTCAAGCCACCCTCTCCCGCTCAATGGATGTGACCTCGCCGGTGCCGACATGACGAAGGACGGCGAGCCTTGGGCGAAAATCACCGGAGAGGTGCGCTACATGGATGTCGATTTCTGCAAGGAGCGTGTCCCCCTTCCCCTCGCCGATTTGGTTCGGATGCCCATGAATTTGGGCTTTCCTGATGAGTGCGAGCTTTCTGATGCTAACATTTGATTTGATGGCCATGGTAGGGGACTGAAAACCTACCTGAATTTGACTGGAGTATACCTCTATCCTCTCCTGATGCTGCTTTCAATGGCAGTGACAAAAGTGACCATTGTTGCCACTTACTGAACCCTGCGAGAAGAGTTTGCTCTGATGGATATGACTATGGTCGTAGATTTCTTGTTTGTCCTCGTGAGGTTAGTCAAGTGCCCAACTTTTGTTTAAAAAAGTGTGTTGTTTATCTGACCATTGTTATATGTTGATCTGACCATTGTTGTACTGAACAAATTGGTGTGTTTTGCAGGGTTATGATACATGTGCTTATCTGAAGTGGGTGGACAAAGAATGGCAGTGGAGACCTAGGCAGGTGATTGGCAAACTTGCTGAAGAGAATGTGGCTCTTCAGAAATTTGTGTTTGACAAGGATGCTGAAATTATGAGGCTGAAGGAAGAAAGGAAGGCCATGATCATGAAGCACAAGAAGGATATCAGAACTAGGGATAGGAGGGAAATTTGGTTAGCCTGTTTGGTCTGCTGCTCTGCACTGTTGTATGGTGTTGTAGCACTAGTGATAAGAGGTTTTGTGTAGCACTAGTGATGTTAGAGGTGAAACTATTTGTTATCAGTTGCTACTTGTACTGATTATATGAAATCAGTGACTACCTATTATCTATGTTCAGTGTTGTAAACATTCCAAACTGGAATCAGTGGCTTGAAATGAAATCAGTGGCTATGTTCAGTGTTCTGTTTACTTAACTGAAAATTCTATTATTTGACATGAAATCAGTGGCTTGTTTACTTAACTGAAATCAATGATTCTCTTATTTGACATGAAAATTCAGTTAACTTAAGCAAAATTCAGTTAACTTAAGCAAAATTCAGTTAACTTAACAGTGCAAATTTCAGTTAAGTTAACCATTTGGAAGGGCCCAGGATCTTGTGTAGTACAACTTGGCATATTTGGCACAAAGTGAGCACCTAGTACATTCTATTTTAGGATGTGTGCACATGGGCACAACATAAGCAGACAACCTGGGCACATGCAAATTAACAGCAGATCTACATGGGCACATTCAGTTCAACAGCAGATCAACATGGGCACATGCAGTTCAACAGCAGATCAACACTAGATTGCCATAGATACAGCAGTTCAACCTCAACTGCTCAAAATAGATAACTTATATGCCAACATATAGATCAACATACCTAACTACTCTTCTGCATCTTCACCTCTTCTGCATCTTCTTCAGTTCTTGAGCTGCTGTAGGCGGATGGAGCGGCGCACCTTCTTCACCTCTTTCTTCAGAGGCGCCTTCTTCTTGTTTTGCTCTGGCTCCTTCACCTCTTCTTCTTGTTCAACCTTCACCTCTTCTGGCAGGAGCTCGACGTCCGGTAGGAGCTCGACGTCGATGGGCATGTTTCTGCCACCCTCAACGGCGACCGGCGCAACGAGCACAACCTCGTCGCATCTCGTAAGTAAATCATCGATGACAACAGTCTCTTTCAGGTCGTCGTCAGAGGCGTAGTCCGCAGGGTTGACTGGAGCAGGCAGCGTGAGCACGACGCCGACGACGTTCGCAGGGTCGTCGTCGAGGGGGTCATAGTCCATCCTTGACAAGCAATACTTGATCATCCACAGTGACCATGTGTTTGAATGACAGTAGTCAAAAGCTTTATGACTGCACCCAATGTAAGAGAACTTCAATTCTCCACCTATGCATTCCCCCAAGAAAATTCCATTGTGCTCAAACTCCACTGAGAAAAACTGGCTAGCTTCTCCATTTGTCACTGCAACAATTGACAGATGATATATTCAGTGCAACTCAATCTTAGTTTCAGTGATCAAACTCTAACTGAATCTGTACATGATTTTCAAACACAACTATGTACTGAATATCAACTAAAAGACAACCCTTTCATCACAAATCAATGGTAAAAATGCTGACTTTCATCTAAACAAAGCCATGTACTTTTGCATAACAGGGAAAGTCAGCATTTTTACACTGAAATATGAACTAATATACCACCCTTTTCATCACATTGTACACTGCATCTACAATTCAGTGCAACAATAGCATATAATCTCTGAATATGTAAACAATAAAATCACATCAAAAGACCCCCTCAAGGACCCCCCCCTTTCCTGTATGCTACCCAAAACCCTAGATCAAATCCCCTCACATTGCCCTTGATTGACCCCCCCAATTCCTCAAATCAGCATCAAGAAACCCTAGACAAGCTCATGGAAACTACTTCCCCTACGAACCCTGGGGACGCACACAACCAACCCTAGTGAGCAGATCGACCCAATTTTCAACCCTACATCGCCATGATCGGCCTGAAAAACCCTAGTGCGCCAGGTGCAGGAACAGGGGAAGCAAAGGAACAAGGGAAGCGCCGGGTGCAGGTCCTTACCGTATTCAGGAGGGAACTCGCCGGGTTCCCTACGCCGCGGCTCCATGGCGCCTTGTGTCGCCGCCGATGAGGCCGACGGCGGCGTCGCCTCGCAGGAGGAGCGAGCAGAGATGAGGAGGAACAGGGGACGTGGGCGAAATAAGGGGAAGGTTTTGGAGGGGCTTTGCATCGGGGGCGACGACCAGGTGCTTTACTGTCCAAGGATGGATTTGTCTGCGAAATTGCTAAAGCGCGAGGGTTTCTTTGTAAAAACGTGATCCGGGCCCGACAGAGCCTACATGGCATGCCACGTGTGCAGTTCGGGGTGGTTTTGTATGAATTTGTTACAGCAGACAAGTTGGAGGGCTAGTTTTGTGTGGTTTTTTAGTTTTTGTATGAAACTGTTCCCACCCCTACAAGTTTATGTATGAATAGTGGTATTAACTCGAACAACTACGTAAATTTCAGCAGCCAGGCGTCGAAGAAGAGATGTTTTTCCTTTTTTTTGCGCGAATGTTTTTAAACTTTCAATCAGGAAAAGATTTTATTGCAGGACTTTCAATGGTTATCAAGTGGATCTGTTTTTTTTTCGTTTCATGGGTGGAGTTTTTATGGAAGGAGGCTATCTTTCCTTTTGGTTCACCAACGCCAGATGCAATCTTTTTTCTCCTTTTCATGCGTGGAGTGTATATGGTAGGAGGCTATCTCTAGAAAATAAATCGTGGATTCTTTCCTTGTTTCTTTTCACCGTTGTGGAATGTGTTTTCTCAAAAAAAAGAAACGCCAAACGTGTCAGACCCAATTTGTTATTTTTTTCCTTTTCGTTCGTGGATGCAATCTTTTTTTCCATTTTCATCTGTGGAGTTTATATGGAAGGAGGCTATCCTTGAAAAGGGAACCGTGGATGCTTTCCTTGTATATTGTTTCTCCAAAAAAAAATCACCAATGTTAGACGTGTTTTTTAAAATAAAACGTTGAACATGTCAGATGCAATCTGTTGTATTGTTTCTCCAACGTTTTTTTTTCGCCAATGACAGACGGGTTTTTAAATAACACTTTGTACGTGCGACATGCAATCTGTTATTTAATTTTTTCATTCGTGGAGTTTTTAAAAACTTTGGAAGCTTTCCTTGAACGTGTCAGATGTCATCTTTTTTGATAGGATGACCATCTATGCTACGTAAGTTTTCTTTTCATCTTAGACGTAAATTCTATAATCCAACGGTTTAATTAATTTCGATGATGTGGATTAATGAGAAGGCTTGAAAGGTGCCTCCAATTAGTAAATATAAGATATAAGAAGATTTGTGTGTCTACTATCATGTTGCCAACAATCCACCATTATCTGGATAATCGGATCATGGATGGCTGCGTAAAGCGAACGCTGTCAAATGCATTACGACCGCTAAGTGCGATCAGCGCCCCGCCCACCCCTTGCTCCCCGGTCCGCCGTCATTCGAGGAATGGCATGTCATGTCGCATGACTGACTAGATGCGTTGGCCAGTTACATACCTGCACAATATTTCACAATGAAATCTATAGTCTAGTTTGGTCTGTGCAAAGTCCAAGCAGCAAGAAACAAATGCAGTTCTGAGCATGGTGCCTCTTAGGGCATTTCTAGCCCGAGACCTAAATGTTAGAGTAAAAGGCCGAGTAAACATTAAAGGAGTATTTTTGGTCCTATAAGGTTTGGTCGTTTCTAACCGATCCCTAAATCTAAAGAAGTAAACAAAAACGGTGCAAATAAACTACATTCGGTGCAAATTCTAGTACATAAACGACAATCGGTGCAGATTCTTAATAATCCCTCTGTTCACTTTTGTCTTAAATGTCTAAAACGTCTTACAAAACTGAACAGAGGGAATATCTCTACTTCTAATGGAGCACTTGATAGCCTGGTACGGTTTATTTTCGTCAGGTTTTTCTTTGTCCCACCTCCCACCACCCCATCCCTCATTGGTTTTTTCTTTCTCCCATTAATAAACCAAATCTCATTATGAGAATCTTGTTTTCTGGTTGTTTTGGCAGGCTCTGATTCAATTGAGTAAATAGCATAAAACTACTACTTTACAGGCTAGGGTTTAAAAAACTACCGGTTTTAATTTTTCTAAGATAACTACCAAATGAGTGGTTGGCTGTTTCACAAAAACCTAAATGCACGTTGTTTAAAAATTAAACTTGTTTATGACAGGCCGGGCCCGCATTTAAATGACCCATCTCTTTGACTGTGTGTCTGACCGTCCACTGACATGTGGGGCTCACATGTCAGTGTCTCTTTCATCAATTTTTAAAAGCAATCAGGTCTCTATAATAATTTTTAAAAAGCAACCGTGTCCTTGGAGTCGCTGTCGCCGCGATGCCACGGCAATCCGCCTGGGGTCAGTGCCGCGCCTCCTGGGGTTACCGTCGCGCGGCTATGGCGCCGCATGGGGTGTCTACCGCGCCGCCATGGCGCTCCGCCTGGTGTCACCGTGCCGCGCCGCCTTGGCGCTCTGCCTGTTTTCGTCCTGCATCGCCACCATGGGTCACCGCCTGGGGTCGCCCTTTCTGCCACGGCGGTCTGCCTGCGATCACCGTCGCGCCTCCATGGGGCGCCACGGCTGGAGTTGCCGCCGCCTGTCCTGGAGCCCCCGCCCGCCAGGGCTCACTGCCTCGCATCTCAGTAGGCGCCACCAGCACGAGGTGGGCGCTGGCCGGCGGTGGGTGTAGAGAGGTCGGGTGAGAAGGAGGTAGGCCAAAGGAATGGCTGGGTTGAGCCCCAGTGATCGCCGGCGGCGAGTGGGCGGGCGGCGGAGGGAGCAGTTCCCCCTCGATCTGGTTCTCGTCCTCCACCTCCTCTCCTAGGGGGGCTATTTTTAACAAATCTCTTTTCTTATTTGCTCCATGGCTGACATGTGGGCCACATATCTCAGTTAACGGTCAAACAACCGGTCAAACAGACGGTTTGTGTAGGGGTGGGCCCGACCTGTCGGAAACCGGATTAATTCTAAATTGCTTGGTATTTAGTGTTTTTTGAAATAGCCGACCACCCATTTGGTAGTTATCTGGGAAAAAATAAAAACCGATAGTTTTTTTGGAACCCTCACCTCTAAAGTAGTAGTTTTATGCTACGTACGATTCAATTCAATCCCATAAAAACAAGTAATTAAGTTTTCAGAAATCACACCATATATGTGAGATCACCTTCCTAAAGGATCCTTACTCCTAATGGAGCACTTGGTAGCCTGGTACGGTTTATTTTCATCTGGTTTTTTTTCTTTCTGTCATTAAAAAACCAAATCTCATTAAGAGAATCTTGTTTCGTGCTTGTTTTGGTAGTCTCTGATTCCATTCAATCCCGTAAATAATAAGTAATTAACTATTCAGAAATCACACCATATATGTGATATCACCTTCCTAAAGGACACACATAAGATTTTTCTCAATAACCTACCAAAATAGTATAAGATATTCCTCCGTAACAAATCGCTAATCCCACGCGCTATACCATTTATTTTTATCATTATATTTACTATTAATTGACAATCCCAAGTTTCCTAATATAACAAATAATAATATATCTTTTTTATTATGAATGTATGCATCCGCTCACCCCTGCGGAGGGACGCCATACGCGACATCATGAAAGACGCCGTGGCTGGGCCTAACACCGACGGGTTGATTGAGAATGCAAGGGCGTGGATCACATTGTTGAGGACGGTCGTGGCGGAAGGCCGGTCGTCAAAGCGCCACATACATACGTTCGTGGACAAGGTCATATTATATTTCTTGTCAGTTTTACAGGAAGCGCGACAGACTACATTCTCAAATCAAGTGTGTCCATTCAAATGTAAAAAAATTCGTGTATGAGATTTGTCATACAATACTCGGTCGTCGCCGTCGTTCGTAGCAACCATTCATGCGAAAATATATTGCAAATCAAGCACTGAATCAATTTGTAAATCAAATAATTAATGCACTAAATTAAATAGACATTTAATTACGTATGCAATTCATTAGGTCCATTTACATAGGATTTTTTACACCGAATCAATTTGGAAATCGAGTCATTAATGCAATTAATTAATTAGATACAATTATTTATGCCTATGAATAATTAGAAGTAGGTAACTTTTCCCACTTAGGCCTCCTTTAGTTTGTAGGAATATTGTAGGAATTTCATAGGGTAGGATTTTCAAAGGAAAAATTCCTATCAAGCATTTTGGTTTGTAGGAATGGATTCCTACTTGTATGTAGGACAGAAACCAATCCTTCACATTTAAAAGGAAAAAAGATTACCGTAGACTCTGGAATAATTCCTATGCTATGTATCAAATGACATGTTTTTCTTTATAGGAATTGAGATGCATGCCATCTCATTTCCTATGATTTCCCTATCCTTATGAAATTCCTATCCTATTAACTAAAGGAGGCCTTAGGGGGTGTTGGTTTCCAGGGACTTTTTGGTGTAGGGACTAGAAAAGGTCCATTTTAGAGACTTTTTAACCAAACAGGAGGGACTACTAGGGACTAAAAGTTGTTTTTTCAGACTAAATGAAGAAGACTCTCAAGGAGAGTCTTTTTTGGGACTTTTTGAGACTTTTCAACAATGCCCCTCCCTGCACCCATTTCCCCGCCACCCCATGGTGTTGTTTGATTGTTATTTTTCGTTATACTAGGGGTAACATGGTCATTTAATAACCTCTAGGGAGGGACTAGGGACTTTTTAGTCCTTGGAAACAAATAGGGAGGGACTTTTTAGGGACTACGGACTTTTTTGTTGGTTCTAGAAAAATCCTAGAACTTGTGAACTAAACAGGGCCTTAGTCCGATAACTAATTGATATGGTTGATAGTTAATTAGGCATGCAGAGAATTCGATATGTCACTAATTATTTGCCTACTTAATTAATTAAGCAAGCGGTTAATCATGCCAAATTATTTTGAAAGCGCCCGTGGGCAAGGACGATCAACACACTCGCAGCGACAAGGTCGAGCACCACTTGCCAACATAGCAACGACATATTTCAGTGAAATTTTCAAAATTTCAGAGATATGAATGGGGTCCAAAATATTTTTAATCCCGAAACTTCGGAGTGGATTCAAATTTGTTTCAAAATAAATTTAAATTATTTTAGAATTCAATAAAATTTTAAGTGATATTTGAAACCTCAAAGTCCAAAACAGTTTTCAAAATATGCGAAATTTTTGAAATTTTGCATATTCCGGTGAGGTCTGGAATTTTTTTGTTTCCAAAATTAAAAACCTTGACGGCCACCATTCGAGCATCAGCGACCTAGCGTTCACCAAGATGGATGACGACTATGCACTGCAGGATGTTCACATGCTGACTGTTGTCGAAACATTCGCGGTTGAGGACAACACAACACAACAGTTAAATTTTGGTTGATGCGATGGTAGAAAGGTAGAGTGCTTCAAGAATTATATGGAAAAACTAAAGTGAGCAGGTGGTTCATGGTGTCGGAGAAAGAAAGAGTGTTCCAATAAATAAGATGAAAAAGAAAGAAAGAAAGAGGATTCTAAAAAATAAGTAGGAACGAGAACTAAAGCAGGCGAGGAATTAAGAAGATAAGGTGTCCATGATGAATACGCTAATGCTAACATGGTGCTTGTTGGCACCAATAAAATGTCTTGGCGAAGAGGCTAAGAGTAGAAGATATAGGGAAGGACAAGAAAGAGAAAAACGACAATTATCAGTTCTAGTATATATCGGTTGGAGGTGGAGCTTATTGGTGACTAGAATACATTCATGTTGTTACACGCCTCCAAGGTCAGTGTGCATTTGTTGAATGGACCTTTGAGAATGATCTCTATAATCATTTGTTGTTTTCTGTCAATAGTATAACTTAATTTAGCCCAATCTATTATATTGTAAATATGAAAATTTTCATCTCTATTACAATGCATGACAAAGATGAGGTAAACATCATCTGGGTCTAAAGGAGGTTGCTCTATCAAGAAATGTCCTGCCATGGCGGGAAACCGAAAGGGAAGTGGAGGTTTTGACAGAAAGAGAGAAGATGCATGGGATGGGTTTTTTAATCTTGGATTCGGATGTTAGAGATAACATGGTGGATAGCCCGTAGCAACGCATGTGCGTTCTTCTAGTATTACATAGATGTTAAAAAAGATTTGGCATATTTGGTAGAAATTAAAACTGAGTTGGAGATTGATATGAACACAATCACTCTCATGTAAGCCTTGCGGGCGGTCTCCTAGTCCTCCCGCCTCTGTCGTGTCGAGGCCACCCGGTTGTCCATAGGCGTCTCTGTAGGTGCCAGATAACCGTCAGGGAAATTGTGGCGGCTCGCGGCGCCGTAGAGGTGCACCGACTGGATGTTGTATGCACGCACAACTGCCTTCATCACCGATTAAATGAACCCAGCCAATATAATGGGTCCCCCAATATAATGGGTCCCCCATTTGTGCTACTGCATGACGTGGTACCTCAGTGCCGACGGTTGGGTGGTGGGATGCCGGGATGGCACGAGAGGAGAAGAAACGGGCTGAGAAGGCGTTGTTGATGCTGGAGAAAGATGTGGAAGCACCGCGGCATAGATCCGCCAGCCACGGACTGCGGATGGGTGACGAAGAGGTGTGGCGGCCGTCGGATCCGCCGATCATCCGTCATGGTCGATCCTCTTGTAATCTCTCTCTAGACAAGCATCTTATGCCAAATCTTTTGGCTATCCCATAGTTCAATTGAAATACATCACCCCTCACTAATTACAAGTCTAATTATAAAATCATACACACATATTTGACAGATATATTTTAACAATAGCCACACAAGAAGAAGAGAATCAGTACGAGTCATTAGTTAATACTATGCTTCAACATTCAATTGCCTTTAGAAAAACACTGCACCCAACCAAATCTTATAAAAGGCGGCGTTGTCGCAAACATGACGGAACACTACTAGGGAAAAGGCTAGCAGCAACGCGGGTTTTCAGGCTAGCAGCAGCGCGGGTGGCCGCGCTACAGCTAACTCATAGTAGTAGCGCGGCCCCAACCCGCGCTACTACTGTTGAACGATATCAGCAGCGCTTTTTGGGAATGCGCTACTATTAACTAGCTGTAGCGATTTCTTCATCCCACGCTACTGCTATATCTTTCATCATTTTCCCACTGCCCCATTCCCTTTCAGTTCTCCTTTCACTTTTAGTTCTCCTTTCAGATGCTAGATACTAGGTACTACTAGTAGATATCAAATTCATAAACCATTAATAGGTACGGTAGTACTCCCTTCGTTCCAAATTACTCGTCGTGGTTTTATTTCATGGTCATATCAACATGCATCCTCAAGCAGTACATGGTCATATCAACGGCCATCATCATATGTAGTTCTAGATGATATCGACGATGATCATCATATGTAGTTCTAGATGATATAGCCACACACACATATGTAGTTCTAGCTAGATGATATAGCCACACACACATACGTAGTTCTAGATGATATCAAAGACAATCATCATCCTCAAGCTTGGGCGGTTGGTGTTCCTGATAGTAATTAGGATGGCCTGTCCAACACGAAGATTCTTTCCATCGAGGAATTTCTTCCACCCAACCGAGCTTAAGTGTGTGCGACCGTCCGTGTCCACGCGGTAAGTACAGGTTGTGACGGAGCCCCTTGCAGTAAGGCGTAGTCCAGCTGAGCCTTCTTCATCAGGATCGATACCATAACTCACAGATATGTCTTTGCCAATTTCTGAAGAAGAAAAACATATCAATTAATAAGCATGTGATCGAACTCTACACTAAAACATATATATCATCGACTAGATTCCACACAACATACCATATCATTGGACTGTACACTAAGTAATTCACACTATTAATTTGCATTTTTAAGTATAACATACCATGGTATTTGTCAAGCGGGTCACGAATGGCACCCCGACAAAGTCAGCACGTGGCGGAATTATGTCCCACAGGTTGGACACCTCCTCCTCACTCAGCCTTGTTCTTTGAGCTATGATGGCTTCATGAAGTGGGTCCTCATCATCCTCATCGAGTGGGTCCTCATTATCTTCATCATCTTCATCATCTTCGTCATCTTCATCATCTTCCACCAGGTTGAGATAAATGACAACTAGCTTGGGTCTTTCTGCTCAGAAGTTGAAGCTGATCAACTCACCACCAGTAAGATGCATGCAAGCAACGAAACGGGCCCATCCATCTCCTCCAATATGCGACATATTGCGTCCTTTCTCGACCTCCATAGTGTACGGCCCCCCAGGAGCCTCAAATGTCACAGTTTCTCCTATCAGCTTGTTGAATTTCAACCTCACATTGCATTGGACGATCTGTGTAAACTAAGCAAAATGAAACAATGCAGTAATGCCAACACTAAAAATAGTTATTACATTTCATCTAATTTCTTACAGCCGCATGATGAAAACTCGGCTGGAAGTAGATGCCGAACAGCTTGCCAGTTGCAAGGCTGCTGGCGCATCTTGACTTGCACAGTTGACATAGTGGTGGTGGTGGTGGCGCCATTCTTCCTAAAGCAATATGAGCAAAGGATACTAAATCAACTAAATCAAAATGTTCCTAAGTCAACTAAATCAACTAGCCTACTAAATCAACTAAATCAAAATGTTCTAAGTCAACTAAATCAACTAACCTACTAAGTCAACTAAATCAAAATATTCTAAGGCAACTAAATCAACTAGCCTACTAAATCAACTAAATCAAAATGTTCTAAGTCAACTAAATTAACTAAATGATTATCCTACTAAATCAACTAAATCAAAATGTTCTAAGTCAACTAAATCAACTAACCTACTAAGTCAACTAAATCACAATGTTCTAAGTCAACTAAATCAACTAGCCTACTAAGTCAACTAAATTATATCAACTAAATCAAAATGTTGCATATGAGCAGGAGGGAGAAGGAGGGCGACTCGAGGAGGGAAAAGAGAGTAGGATGGAGGAGGAAGGCGGAGCGAGGAGGGGCCGGCCGGCGCGGCCAGTTGAGGGAGGACGGAGGAGGAAGTCTGAGCGAGGAGGGGCCGGCCAGCGGCGAGTGGAGAGGGAGGACGGAGGAGGAGGCCGGTACGGAGTCCAGCAAGGAGGAGGAGGTGACGGCTGGCAGAGAGCGCAGAGAGAGAGAGGGGCGCAAGGCGCAGACGCCTTGAGAGAGAGGCGAGAGGGCAAGGCAGACGCCTGGAGGAGAGGGCGACGGGCGCGGCGCGAGATTTTGAGTGGCTGTACGTGTGAGTGGATCCAAAGGAGGAGATCAGGAGATGGATGGCTTAGCAAGAGCGCTCTTGAGAAAACACGCCATTGCTAAGCTATCTAGCAGCAGCGCTTTTCATAGTAAAGCGCCACTGCTATATGTCGAATGCAAAAATACACATTGATCATCAACGATCTTTTGTGTACAATCTGATTTGACAATATGAGTCCTCACCGGTTTAGGAGCAGGTGAAGACTCATATTGCAGCCACAAATTCTACACATAGAGTTCAATGAAGATCAAGTGCTTGTCAAAGTGTGAGAAGTAACATATTTAAGGTGGTAGAAACTCTCTTCACGGAGCGAGGTGGGACTAAATTTTTGTAGGAAACTTAGCAGTAGTGCTTGTCAGGGAAATGCGCTGCTACTATGCTAAGTAGCAGTAGCGCGCGTGGTTTTAACGCGTTGCTGCTATAACTAGCCTCGCGGCGGTCTCGTAGGAATTATAGCAGCAGCGCGTCTTCGGATGGACGCGCTACTGCTATATTTGTCTCAGCAGCGAGCTTCAGAGGTCCGCGCTACTGCTAGTTAGCAGCAGCGAGTTATTTTGAAGCGCGCTGCTGATAAAATTCTGTGTATAGGCTTTTCCCTAGTAGTGGAAGCTATCTAAATGAGAGAGGTAGGAAGGAATAAAGATTTCAACTGAATTATAAATGTTCCGTAAGTCATGTGCCTGAGAGGTATCGGGACCTTAGGCGTCACACGCTACCTTTGCTAGAGGTTCGGTACTAATATATTAGCTGTGAAATGATGTAGTCTCATCCTTCACTCAGGGCAAAAATGCCACAAATTTGAAGCTGCTTTGGGTGGTTTGCAGCAATATATGGAGAATGTGGTTAGTTTTCAAAGAAGTAAGGTATTATGCTTTCAGGCGGCTCATGGTATCTCAAGATATGACCACGATGAAGTCAACGATGCAGTTCTTCACAACGCATGCAATGTTTGAGGTTCAGAGTACCAAGGAGGTATTGGAGGTTGAAAACCCAAATCCTATGGAAATTATCACAGTGGTATCTGGGGAGATCAATGAAACTCAGTTGATGGAGAGGATGCATTATATGTTCAACTGGAATTGGCAGTGGAGATGTAAGAAACAGGGGGAGAATGCTTTCCTGGTGAGATTCCTAACAAAGCAAGATTGGTGGAGTTGACCAAATTCAAAGATTTCACCTTACTTGGATCACGTGCTGTGATTAATGTAAGGGGGTGGAGCTTTGATTCATAGGCTGCAGGAAGCTGCGCAGTTTGGGTCCAATTTGGGGAAGTTCCTGAATGCTTCAGACCTTTTTTGGAATGCGTGAAGTGGCTGCTACTTTAGGACTGTCTTTGGAGATTG
>JAHHZJ010003539.1:0-20932 GCA_021437245.1 Aegilops speltoides
GATCATGATGGTTCTTCTCCTCCGGCATATGGGTCATCTTGTCTCCATAGCATTGAGACCTCTATCCTTCCTTTCCTTCATGTTTTCGACTTGAGGATGAGCATCATTGTGGATTGGCAGTTTTGGACGAAGTTTTAGCAAAACTGGTGCTTCATCATCGACATAGCTGGTGGCACATCATCTTTCTTCTTTTACGATCTGGGATGTTCTGTTGTCTTCTTGGGCTTGGCGGTGGCTGCAGGGCTGCCTTTCTTTGGAAGCAGAATGCTTAGGCTTTGAAGTAGCTCATCCTTGATGGCATCACCCATGAGCTTAGGCTTCGAGGAGGCTGGGGTGCTTCCTCTTCCTCATCTTCCTCTGCTGCATCATCATGCACTAACCTCTTCCTCTTGGAAGTTTTCTTCACCTTGCTTGTAGTTTCCTCTTCCATACTTAGCTTCTTTAGCAGTGGACTGCTTGACTTTCTGGTGCCTTTCTTGGTTCTTGACCTGTGGCTCTTTGGCAACAACTTTTCTCTTGGGCTTTGAGGAGACCTCTTCCTCAACAATGAAATCTGAGTCTTCTTCATCGAGTTTCTCTTCTTCTAGCTACTGGTGGCTGCGGGAGGCAAACCACTTGGTGTACTCCTCTCACCATCATCGATGAGCTCTTGGGATCGGGACTAGTGCAGCCTCTGGAATATCTGCTATTGGTGACTCTAACCTGTTACGGCTGTCCGGCATCGACATGGCTGACAACTTGTGAATAGATAAGGTGTAGGCAAAGTAGAAGAGTTATCTAAACTGCGAGAAGATTTTGAGAAAAAAATGAGTTCAAATTTCAGTATTAGGTTTTCAGAATACATTTGGTCGACCGAGTTTAAAATTCGGTGAATCCGAAGTGTTTACAGAAGCATTCACACCACTTTCGGTTGGACGAAGTGGGTTTCGATCTGCCGAAAACACTAGGGTTTCACTAAATCCTCATTTGGTCACACCGATTTACACTTCGGTTGGACGAAAGGTGCTGATCAATAGCCATAGGCCGTCGGTCATACCGAAAATGTAAATCGGTCTCACGAGTATTGTTGCGGAAACCTAACCTAAAACTTTCTCTCAAATTTAGTTCAAAGAACTAATCTTGTGTTGGGAAGATTTCAATCGTGGCAAGATTATGGGCAAATAAGCGTGCATTGGATCGGAGATGGAGAGCACGAGTGGGATCGAAACTCACCCTAACTTGGTGGAGTTTCTCTCTGGCGCTGTGAGCGGAGAAGATATCCGTTAGCGGGGGCGGAGACCTGCGGAGAGGGTGCCTGAGCGGCAGCGAGGCGATCCGGAGACCGGCGGCGGCAAAGGGGTGTGAGGGCGGCGTTTGAAGTAGAAATCAATGCGCGCGACCCACGGGTATATATATACCCTTTGCTGTCGGTGGGACGAGTTGTAAAACTTCGGTGGCAGAGATGAATAACTCTGAGCAGATTATACACTTGATCACGCCGAAAATCACAACTTCGGTTTAGCCGAGGTGAAAACCTAGATCGATCTAAATGCTTTCGGTTTGACCCGAATTTGAGTGGGTTGGTCGACCAAAATCACTTAGAAGGTTTTGGAAGTTTAGCCTTTGCGGATCGGTGGCTCAAGTGCTCCTCACTCGGAGGGTCAAAATGACTTGTTCAAAGTTTGTGATGTAAGCATGAATAGAATTTGAGACAAGAAAGCATAGATAGCTAGGGGAGGTACTTAGGCATTCTTGTTCATCCATTTGGTAAAAAAAAAACAAAAAGACCAAAGCAACAAATGGATGTCCTCGAATGGATAAAATCATGCATCCAACATGCTCACACAATAAGATAGCAAATGAAATATGTGTCAAACATGCACAATCAAAACTCTAGCTACTATCACACAATTTGTCGATGACTAGGTCATCTATATATGAGTATATTGACTTAGGAGCCAAATGAGAACATTTGATCATAGGTCATACTCATCGTTTAAGCACAAGTGGGGTTACCACTTTTACATAAAAGCATTGATGTGTTCACATCATTTGAAGATGCTTTAGCTCAATTCTTTAAACAAAGCTCCCCTAGATGTGAGAACCCTTTTAAAGGGTCAAACTAACCTTGGGTTGTCGTAGAAGACTTCATGTAGATGTTGAAGATGTGGATGCTCAATGTTGATGAAGATCATCAAGAGTTGGGAGCAATCCTTTGGATTGGGCACTTTCAATACCTACATGGGTTAGTCCCACAAGGAACAAACAAGGATATCCATGGACATAGATTGAAGCACACAATAGATGATGTCCATGAAAGCAATGATTACCTTGTCCCTTGACTTACCAACAAGAGGGTTTGTGACTCCATGAACTAGTGCAAGATGTGGAAGTTGATTGCACAAGTTTTTGCCAAAATGAATGTGAGTGAAGTATGTTGGCGGAGTCACCCTCAAGAACTCTCTAGTTCTTCTTCTTCGGGATCCACATCATCTTGATGGGAATCCTTGGGGTTGTAGTTGAGCTTGGAGTAGAACTTGGCGTTTCCTTGGGTACCCACTTGACCATGGCTTTAGGTGCTTCAATAAATGCATCAATCTCCTCTTGAAGCTTGTCCTTGCCTTTTAGCTTGTGGTCTTGTGGTGGAAGGTCATCTTGAGCTTGTTCCACATTGGAAGAAGTAGGATTGTACTTCTCCTTTTGAGGAATAAAGCGTGGAGTGGGATATTGACCTTCTTCCCATTCAACACCTTGACGTTGAACTTTCGCTCAAAACCAATTCCTTGATTCTTCCGGTGCCTTCCTTGCTTGCGAACAATTTCCTCAAAGTTCTTGCTTCGGCAAGGCTCTTGTAGACACCTTTCTCTATAATCCTTTCAATAAACTATTTTCTTGCTCAAGTGTAACTTGGCTTGAAACATTGTTAGTGGAATCAAGAGAACTACTAGAAGCAACAATATTGGATTTAGCATGGTTATTGTTACTACTAGATGAAGAATTTTTCTTATGCTTGTCATGCTTAGTTTTAATGGGAGGCAAGAAATTAGACAAGAGAAGTCGTTTGGCAAGATATGAAGAACTCTTCTTTGAAGATCGTCATTGATTGCTTTTAGAAACTCATGTTCTTGCTCTAGAGTGAGCTTCTCGAGCGTAGCTTCTCATGAGATCTTAGGAGCTCTCTATGATCTTCTTGAGTTGTTTCATGAGCTAACTTAAGAGTGTTTAGTTCTTTAGTTAGCGCTCGATCTCCTTCATAGCATTGTCATTCGACTCTTCTCGATTATAAAGACTACTAGCATGTTCATCATTACTAGGCTCACTAGATTTATCATGTAGAGCTCATCTTCACCAAGCAAGTCATCCTCATCACTATCAAAGTCAATGAACTCAGGTGTGATACCTTGGGGCCTTTAGCCATGAAGCATCTTCCAATTCCCTCATTTGGTGAATCAAATAAGTCATAGGAGTTGGAGTTGGAGGATACAAAACAAGACCGCAACACCTTCATCTTGGTTGTAGTCGGAGTTGGAGTGATAGCTTTTTGGATTGATTGTCGAGTCGGGCCGGAGACCCATTCACTACATGAGCTTGATGTTTTCTTCTTGTGTAGCTCCTTGATGACTTGTCTTTCCTCTCGAATCCTTGCTTCTCCAGAGGTCTTCGTTCATAACGATCATCTCTCTCCTTCTCTCTTTCGAGGTGACTCTTCTCTTGAGCTTCTTCTTCTTGGAATTCTTCTCTTCTCTTGTGGGGGCGAACACTCATTTGAGTAGTGTCGGGTCTTCCAATTATGGATTCGATCCGACTAGAAGATCTCTTTTCATCATATGATCTAGACTTTGAGCTTCTCTCTTTGCTTCTACTCTTGTAGAATTTGTTGAAGTTCTTCACCATTAGGCTTATCTCTTCATTGGAAACTAGCTTGTCACTTGAGGTTGTGGGAGCATCACTTGTAGCTTTGTAAGCACCACTTGACTTGTTGTGAAGCTCTTCCTTATCTTTAAGTGTCATCTCATGAGCAACAATTCTTCCAATGACTTGGTTGGCTTGAGATTCTTGTAGTTTGGCATCATTTGGATCAAAGTGCACGGTGTCATACTTTCCTCAAAGCTCGAGAATCTTCTTGATGATGAATCGATCGGTCATTTCTTCGCTTCCTAAGCCGGCAATCTCATTTGTGATGAGAGCAAGCCTAGAATACATTTCAGCGACTCCTTCACCTTCCTTCATCTTGAACTTGTCAAGTTGACCTTGAAGAACATCTAGCTTTGATTCCTTCACGGACATCGGTACCTTCGTGCATTTGACCAAAGTATCCCAAATCTCTTTTGCATTCTCAAGGCGGCTGATTTTGTTGAACTCCTCGGGACACAAAGCATTGAAGAGAATGTCACAAGCTTGAGCATTGTTTTGCAACATCCATAATTCATCCGTTGTAACCGTGATGGAACTTTTCCTTCCTCGAAGAATTCACCTTGCAAACCAACACAAATAATGCCCCATCTGGTGGGTTATGGGCAGAATATGCATTTTCATTTTATGCTTCAACTAGCAAAGTTTGAACCATCAAAGTAAGGACCTCTCTGAAAATTACCCTCACTAGGCTCCATACTCTCTAGGTTGTGAAACCAAGCTTATGAGTCAATGCAATGGAAACCAATACAATGGAGACCAAAGCTCGATACCACTTGTAGGATCGAAAGTATGTCGAGGGGGGGTGATTAGACTACTTGACAATATAAAAATTTAGCCTTTTGATAAAGAATCAAGTTATTGGCAAGTTCACAATTGGATGATACAAGTCAAGTATCGAACACCTCACATGCAATTCTAGAGTCGATTGGGCGAAAAGTAAATTGCACATGTAGTAAAGAGGAGTGGAGAGAGCAAGCGCATTCGGAGACGAGCAGATTTTTCTCGTGGTTCCGATAGGTTGATCGCTATCGTCAAGGTCCGTTGATGGAGATCTTCAACTCCACCTGGAGATGCTTGCTGCGAGAGCTCTCACTGGAGGCTCCACCTCCTGAGGGTGCCACGAAGAAGCAACTCTTGTCTATGTCCAGTCATGTCCTCGATACGGAGGGTAGATCCTTGACTAGGGTAGATCTTTCTACAAGTAGACTGATCTCCTTGCTCCTCTCAAACTTCTTGTTGAAGTCTCACATCTCAGCGATGCTCTCCATGCGAACCTAACTCAATTGAGGAGTGGAGCACCTCACAAAAGGTTAAAGCATGGTGTTGATATGATGAACTCCTTGCTCTTGTGCTTCAAGTGATAATCTCCCCATGAGCACTCAATCTCCATCACGTTTGGCTTGGGAAGAAATGATTGAGTGGAACAATGGAAGTGCTAGAGATCAAGTTTCATCATGATGGGAGCTGGAGAACTTTGATCATCAATCATCAGGGTAGGTAGTTCTCTTCTCGTAACGATTAATGGTAGGAGGAGCTAGTATCATTTCATGGCTCTCTCCTACGAATGAAGTTAGGGTTGAAGACTTTTATCTTAGGCTCGTCCTTGATTTCACAAATATCCAATTCACATTTGCCAATCTCAAGGTCGGACTGAGTTGACAACTCGGGAGACAAAGCTTCAAGATCATGTCAAGCTGCTTGGGATTTGATGGGACAAATACAATCATCGGTTAGTCGATTCATCCAAATGACATGGAGCTTGCCATCTCGAGATCGCTGACCGACTTCATCATCTCGATGACCTGAGTTATGCATGAAAGCATTCTGAAGCTTAGTCAACTCAAGTTGTGAGACCAGTTAGAACTCGGAAAATTCCACGCACACATTTCTAGGGTTGTGGCTTTGGAGTGAGTGGTTCAATACTCGAGTGTGGGACCAGTTTAGAACATCTGTGGGATCCGAGATTACTATGATCGTAAGTGGAAGTGATGAGTTTGCTTATATTTAGCCTTTGATCACTAAGCACTTTGAGTCACACTGAGATCATTATCATACACCTCATCCCCTTTTATAGTATTGGCTTTCCTATAGACTCAATGTGATCTTGAGATCACTAAGACCAAAAATCGGAGTTCTTGGTTCCATGAAGTGCATGTATAAACTATATCTTTGATCAACTTATCACGTATATTCAACTCGAGATGCTTGCACGGTCTATAGATGGATTCTTTGGAGCTTGAACATTTTGTTAGCACCTTTAGGATTGACAAAACCTTCGGTTTGCATCATATACAACTCTTCTTTAAGAAAACCATTAAGGAATGCAGTTCTTCGGACACTTCATTTGCCAGATTTCATAAAATGTGTGCAATTGCTAACATGATTGTGAACAGACTTAAGCATCGCTCGATTGAGAAAATCTCAATTGTAGTCAACACCTTGAATCTGTTGTCAAGAAACCTTTTTTCGAACAAGTCTAGCTTTGTAGATAGTAACACTACTCATCAGGTCAGGTCTTCCTCTTGAATGATCCATTTATTTTCTATGGTTTGCCGATCATGGGCAAGTCCACCAAAGTCCACACTTTGTTCTCATAGATGGATCCTATCTCAGTTTCATGGCCTCCGTGGACCATTTTGCGAATCATGGAGCTCATCATCGCTTGCCAAATCATAGTTCGTAGGTTTATCATGGTCTAGTAACATGACTTTGAACAGGATTACCGTACAACTCTAGCACGTGACCTCTGAGAGTTCTGTAGTAACTTGCATCTGAAGTTTCAGTGATCGATCATCAATTAGCTTCCTCACTAATTGGTGTAGGAATCACTTGGAACTGATTTCGATCGATGGACTAATTTTCAATTAACGGGAGATAAGTCGATTACCTCACTCAAGTATCTACTTTCTACCTCACTTCTTTGAGAGAAACCCTTCTCTAGAAGGATCCATTTCTAACAAGAATAAGCTTGCCTTGGATCTGTGATAGAAGGTGTACCAACATCTTCTTTCGGGTCATTCTATGAAGGCACTTCTCCGAATTTGGGTTCGAGCTTATCGAGGATGAAACTTCGTTCACATAAGCACTCGTAGTCCCAAACTTTAGAAAACAACGAACTTGGAATTTCTTGCAGTAAACCACAGTTCATATAGTGTACGTCTCAGCAGTTTAGATGGTTCCTTTTACGTGAAAATGCAGTGTGTCTCTTGAATGCATAAACCTCCAGCGACAATGGTAAATCAATAAGGACATCATATGATCGCACCATATTCAAATAAAGTGCGATTCTGACGTCGGGACCACCAATAACTGTTAGTGGTGTTCCAGATGGCATGAGCTTGGAAACTATTGCCACATTGTTTTAATTGAAGACCTAAACTCGAACTCAAATATTCATCTCACGATCAGATCGCGAAACTTTATTTTCTTAGTTACTGATGAGTTTTTCCACTTCACTTCTGAAATTCTTTGGAACCTTTCAACTATTTAGGACTGATATGTTTCATTCGAAGTAAGATATACCCATATCTGCTCAAATCATCTTGTGAAGGCTCTAAAAGGATAATGATACTTCCACGAGCCTTCATACTCATTAGATGACATACATCGGTTATGTATTATTTCCAATAAGTCGATAGCTTCGTTCCATTGTTCGAAGAGGAGTTTTAGTCATCTTGCCCAAAAGGCACGGTTAAAACATCAAATGATTCACAACCAAGTGATTCGAAAATCCATATTTATGGAGTTTCTTCATCGCTTTAACGATATGACCCAATGTAATCGGCGATATGCCACAAATAAAGTTGCATCTATCATTATTAACTTTGCATTCTGATATGGAACATCAATTTTTATGAATCATTGTATCACTATCGATCGAGATCCAACAAACTATTTTCATTGGGTGTATGACCATTGAAGGTTTTATTCATTTAATCGAACAATCAATTATTCTCGACTTTTCAAATGAATAACCGTATTGCAATAAACATGATCAAACGATATTCATGCTCAGCATAAGCTATTATAACATGTTATTTAGGTTTAACACTAATCCGAAAGTATAGGGAGTGTGCGATGATGATATTATCAATCTTGGAAACTACTTCCAACACTCATCGTCACTTCCCTTCAACTAGTCTGTTTATTCGTAACTCCTGTTTTGAGTTACTAATCCTTATTGACCGAAGCAAGTATCAAATACTGGGCTATCTATAAACTTGACTATAGGCATCAACTTTATCAATAATCGTATATCAAATATACACACTTGTTAGCTTTGCCATACTTCTTTATCCACCAAATATTAGAGGCATTTTCCGACTTCTAGTGAACCATTTCCTGTAACATGATAAGCACTTCGGTTTAGGCTTTGGTCAATAGCTTTGGTCTTCTTCAGTGGAGGTGACAACATTGTCTTTCCACTTGAAGTTCCTTTCTTTCACTCTATCCCTTCTCTTGAAACTAGTGGTCTTGTCAATCATCAACACTTGATGCTCTTTCTTGATTTACTACCTTCGTTGATTTCAACATCACAAAACTCGGGAATCGTTTTGTTATCACGTATGCATACTATAGTTCATCTCGAAGTTCTAGTAACTTAGTGATGGTGACTTACAAAATTTCAATCACTTTCTTATCATTCTGGAAGATTAACTCCCACTTGATTCAAGCGATTGAAGTATCTCGGACAATCTGAACACATGCTCACATAGTTGCGCGATTTCTTCCTCCATCTTTTAGCTATAGAACTTGTTGGAACTTCAATCTCAACTTCGGGTTTTGCTTGAAATATTAACTTCAATTCTGGAACATCTCATAGGTCCGATCGATGTTCAATAACATCTTTGAAGTCGATTCTCAAGCCATAATAGCATGGTGCACAAAACTATCAAGTAGTCATCATATCTGAGCTAGCTCAAGCGTTCATAGCGTCGCACCTCTGCAATAGGTCATCACCTAGCGTGCATTAGTGACATAATTCTTACGTGCGACAATAAGGATAAACCTCGGATCGGATCAATCTGTCATCTATTGCTACTATACATCTTTCAACACAATTGTTACCTTGAATACCTCAACAATCTCTTTGAGTGTGGTTAGCTAGGCTTCTTCAGGGGTGCACATGTAGTCGGTCATGCGTCAGTATTCGGTCTCAAATTGGATGGACCGGTAGCGTTCTTTTGAATGGCTTCTTCGTGACGAAGGTTTAGAGCCTCGGAATCAGCGTTGACTACCGTATCACTCATTGTTGTACCTTGTTAGGGTGTGTTGTCTTTTGATGCTTCATGATCCATGCCGTTGTGGTCCAATTAGTATCCGGACTGCCGGCATTGTTCTTGAGGTTGTTGCTGCGAGCTAGCAGCTATCCTCTCCCGCCTTGAACGGGTCATCTCATTGTGTGAGGGCTGCCATGGATTTCGACTTTTGCTGTCCTAGCGTGCGGGCCTAGCCATCGTCGCGGATGTTATGTCTTGAAGTGTCTGCGAGGGCCTCTGCATCCGGACGGTCGGCGATTTGATTTTTCTTTGTTAGAACCGTGTCGAAACTGTTTGGCGATTCATCGGCTGCTGAAATCGTGGCTGAGGTCATGGCGTGGTGGTCGCACATATTGTCACAGAAGTTGTCGAGAATGCGGCTTCGAGTCTTCCCAACACGTTGACTCTGCGGGCAAGCTGTTAAGCCAATGCCGAGCTGGTCCTTTAAGCTAGTGGGAGATACTTGATGGCGTGGAGATGCGTCTCCGATGGGCCATATGGATGTGAAGGAGATAATGTTCGATCCAAACCGCGAGTGCAGCGTACCATCGTAGGATTCAATGTTTATGGGTTTGAACCCTTGAGTTTGATGATCCATTACTTCGTCGATGAAGCATAAGCGGGTGTCGGCGCCTCGTATTGAGCAATATCACGACATAGCTCAAAGGCGTTATCTGCTTGTTCGGCGGACGGGGTTGTTGTATCGGCTCGGCGGTATTGAAATGCGTGGGTGAGTGGGCGCCCATGATCCATATATAGATCTTGATTGCCTTGCTTTGTCCTCAATACATCTCGCAAGTCCGGTCGTTCCCTCTTGGTTTCGTACTTTTGGGCGGCCGAGTGTCAGTCTTGGTGGAGGGCACTGGATGCCTCTCTCGCGACCACGGGGTGGTGATCGGCCGTGATTTTTGTTGGCGATGAAGGTATGTATGCTTCCTCCTCTAATCGGGGAGCAACTTGCGTTTTAGGTAACTCTTGGAGGGCGTTGAGTTCATACTCTTCGTCGCGAGGACCTCGGTCCATCTATCGGTCGATGGGTCTTGATCAGCTTGAAGCTGCTGCTACTTTTCTTTAGGCTATTTGCCATCCGATAAGCCTGCGTTTAAAGCGCTCTTGTTGACGGGATCCTCAGCACGCCAGATTAATGCGTCGTTGAGGCTTGCCTCGTCTGGAGGAGCTGTGTAATTATCATCCTCGACCTCTTAGTGCGCTGCTCTCGTGAGGGCTTGTACGCATCCTCTGCGCTGAATCTTGCGGAGGATTGTCTTCGGCACTTTACGGGGTGTTATTATCTCGTGCTGAATCTCCATTCTTGTTGTGGCGGGATTTAGAGTGGCGCCCGGGCGTCGGCGCTTAGGCTGTTTCTTTAAGGAATCTGCCTCCGCTGCTTTTCGCCGCCCCATCTTTTGGGGTGTCCACCATGTATATGTCATATGGAGGTGGACTTCCGATTCTATGGTGGTTCTGATAAATCTCGGCATCGTCGTCCACACCGTCGATGTATTGATCATAGTCTAACATGTCGGTTAGATGTCGGCGGTGGCTACAAAGTGGGTGGTGGGTGGGGTTTGAATTTCTTCGTCGTCGCATCCCAACCATCGGCGTAATCCGGCCAGGGGCTCTCCGGATAGCGAGAGATGCTTTAGCGAATTTAGGATGTCGCCAAAGGTGAGTGTTGGAAGATGTCATGCGGTGAACTCCATGGTGGCGCCCAATCAGATTCGATTAGCGATGGCGGGGAGGTTGAGTCCGGCAAGAGTCGGCGCCTCGAGTCACAAGCTTTATATGGGGCGGGTCGGTATTCGGCTCCATCGCCGTGGATGTCGCAGCACCCGGCGGTGTCCAGCCACGGTCCTCGTCTGCTGATCGGCTCGGACTAAGGGCGGGCGGATACATGTCTGACCACCAAAGCCTTTGTCCGTGCGAGCTAAATCATGCCCATCGTGTCGGAGCGGCTACGCGTGGTGCGCTCGAGTCAGGAAGATCAAGTCCCGCGGATGTCGGCCGTGAAGTTTAGGCTTCGAACTGACACGATGGCGGGGGTAGCTTCGATCTTCTCGGATGGCCAAGTGAATTGGCCGCGATGCTGAGCCGCCGAATCTGAAGATCTGTCGGGAAAAGTCTCACCACAGGCGGCGTTGTTGTTGATTGGAGGAGCCATCAAGCCTATCGGTGCGATATAGAGGAACTCTCAATGAAAGCACCAATGTCGGTGTCAAAACCGGCGGATCTCGGGTAGGGGTCCCGAGCGTGCGTCTAGGGGGTGGTAACGAGGCGAGGACACGATGTTTTACCGAGTTGGGCCCTCTTGATGGAGGTAAAACCCTACGTCACTTGATTAATATTGATGATGTGTATTACAAGAGTGGATCTACCACGAGATCAAGGAGGCTAAACCCTAGAAGCTAGCCTATGGTATGATTGTTGTAATGGATGTTGTGTCCCTCGGACTAAATCCCTCCGGTTTATATAGACACGGATAGGGGTAGGGTTACAGTCGGTTACAATGGTAGGAGATCTACATATCCGTATTGCCAAGCTTGCCTTCCACGCCAAGGAAAGTCCCATCCGGACATGGGGCGAAGTCTTCAATCTTGCATCTTCATAGTCTTGGAGTCCGGCGGACGATGATAGTCCGGCTGTCCGGACACCCCCTAGTCCAGGACTCCCTCAGACACCTTCAGCGTGAACCCTCCACATGGACAAACTTGTCATTAACATGAAAAGATAAGGTCTTGGGCAAAAAAAAGGGCCAAAAAAACCAGTTTTGCCTCTAGAAAAAACAGGCCTTGGAAAAACTAATATTTCTTAGCCGACTTAATTAACAAAGCATGCAGGACTTACCATCAATTTTATAATAAAACTACCGCATAGCCATCATCATTGTTGCCTAAGTGAACTCTTAGTGCTTCATAGGGTTCATGAGAGAAATGGCCATTGCTTCCTTGGTGGCTCGACCTCTCGCTTAGATGCTTTCGTGACGAGTTCATCCCGAGCCCTAGGCGCACCTTATGATCATACAACTTATCAAAGAATATCTCCATCAGTCTTCACGCACAGACCCCCCCTTTCTCAAAATGTTCATGCACCTTTGCCGGGATAAATTTTACTCCGACCGAACGAAGGAGTAAATATACTCCACGAAATGGGCTCAAGTAAATTTTTATTGCTCAGTCGCTTCCCCACCTCTGCCCCCTCCTCCCCGACCCTCATCGTCTCTAACAAATATATAATTTATGAAGTATTTGTATCATGTATATAAAAATTTTATATGGTTTTATATGATTTTATGGAACTAACCTAGTGCCCGATGTCGATTGTTTTTGACTTTTCGCATGTTTTTGACTTTTTAGAAAATCCCTATCAAGCGATGCCCAAATGCTACGAAACTTTACCATGATTTTTTAAGCGGTAATGCCCTGCGTGTGGCGTTAGCCATCTCAACCACGCCTCGATCGCCGTCCGGCAGTCTCGCCGAAGCTTGGCATGTTTTGGCTGATTTTGTGTGCCACGTAGGACAAAACGCGTGTGTGGTGTGTGACATAGTTCGCCCCTGCGCGGTTGCTCCCCGATCGTGGTTGCCACTTCGAGGCGTGCGTGGAACTTGCTCTGCGCCCTACGCCACACCGGCCGTGGTTGCCGTCAAACCGTCGCGCCGCCCCCCCCCCTCATGGTTCCATTTACTCCTCCCCTCGATTACTCACAACCCACCCGCATTCGATCGATTGGAGAAAGGCCCAGCGGCGGGCGGAAGAGTGGCGGCATTGCGGCCGTCGGTGGGACTCGCCGGACGGGCGTCTTCACGGGCGCTGCGAATGAAGTAATGCTCCCTCCACGCTCAAAATCCTTGCCTACATTTCTCCCCTCCCCTCCGTGGTTGATCTGGCTTCGAGATTCATCGAGATTCAGGTGGAATCTGCGATCTTGCGGCGTTCCGCGTGGCGAATCTTCGCTTACCGTTTTCGGTGGCATTGAGCAGTTTTATGCGCGCGCGATGGCGATCACGCCCGGTGTGGTTCGGCCTGTCGAACCACATCCTGGTTGTAACTTGGTATTGGGGTGTCGTTTTCTGTCGATAGTTGCTCATTGCCTCGAAATGCTATTTGCGATCGGTCGGGGAGAATTTTGTTGATGAAGTTCAAGTTATGATAGTTGCCATTGAACCCTAGATCTTGGTAGTTGTTTTTCAAAGTGCGATATGAATGCAAACATGATAGTTTCGTAACTATTTGCACCTTATGGCAACTAATTTCTGATCATTGTGATAGTTGCCACAAATATGTTTTCCATGTGGCAACTAATTTCGTCACATGCTATGGCTGTTGCCATGATGTAGGCAGGTAAAGTATAGTAAATAGGTAGTCATGGCAGTTTCAGCAACTATATGCCTTTGGATGTCAACTACTTTCCACATCGTTGTGTCGGTTGCCACATATATGCTTTCCATGTGGCAAGTATTTACTGAACAGTATGATTGTTGCCATGTTGTAGGCGGGATAATGTGGCAAATTCACATACTCGAGACCCAAATTTGTGTTTTGCCATGCTGACTTGTGGCAAGCGGTATAATGTGGCATGGTAAAGTGTAGTAAATAGGTAGTCATGTCGGTTTCAGCAACTATGTGCCTTTGGATGGCAACTAATTTCCACATCAACTTGTTAGTTGCCACATATATGCTTTCCATGTGGAAAGTATTTACGTGAATCTGATATGGCTTTGCCATGTTGTCACTGAGATCTTGTGGCAAATTCAACATTCTGAGACCCAAATTTGTGTTTTGCCAGCTGACTTGTGATATCTGAACATATTTGGCCGTACTAAATGGCAACTCATTTTTAATATGAGGTCGATGTGTGCATTGCAATTATAGGTTGTTCGATAGATGTTTTCAACGCTTTTTGAATTTGTGTTGCATTTTAACATGGCAATTTCAACCTAGCACATTTGCCTTTGAACACATGGCAACTCATTTTTGTATGAGGACAGGGTGTGAGTTGCCACATTTTATGTTTGTGTAGTGGAAGATTTGTGCCTTTCTTTCGTAATATCTTGTGCTAACATGGCAACTTCAACAATTTGTTTTAAGTGCATCACGATCGTACATTTTTCAAATGAAGCCAATGTGTTTAATTGCCACATTTATGTTTTTGACAATCATAGCGGTGCGTGTGTGTTCATATGATATTTGCCTTCACTATTTGCCATTTCAATTGAGCCAATGTGGCAAGCACATTCTGTAGGTGGCAACTTCTTACTTCATACATTTCATTTCCACCTTGACAATTTGGTTTGTTCTTACCAGAGAAATGGCTCGCGGTGATCATCAAAAGCGATGATGATGATTTCATGGATGTACCTTGCGAATCAGAGCTGGCAGCGGAGAAAAAGCGGAGATGAGGTAGCTGTCACCCCTCCTCCCCCTCCATATGTTTTGGATGCCACATCGAGCTTGCGATAAATGCAGTTAGGAACTAAATTTTCATGCGGTGAAAACATGGCAACAAATGATCATTTATGCATTTTGTTGAAGAAGAAATGTATTATAATAGGGCTTGCGAGCGCTGACTTGATTGACCACAGATTCTACCGATGATCGAGAAGGGCTGCTGCCGAGATGGGTATCGAGGCTCTAATGGATGTCGGTTCAAGAATCTAGTGAACTTTGTATGCGTCGGCTTGGTGAGATTCTGACCCTGCCTCCGAGAATTTGTGATTCGGGATGTGGAAGACTGCCGTTGGACAAGGAATCCGTGTTACGCATTTTGAGTGTGCCCGTGGAGAAATCAAAGTCCGTATGAGGTCAATAATAAGATCGAGAAGCGTTGTTTCCTCGTTTGTTCTGGGTTGAAATCCATGCGAACATGACTTTCTGGCAGATTCTGCAGGTCATGACAACCCATGGCGAGGTTTTAAGATGAAGCTACTCATGTACCTCATCTCATTGTTTCGCGCCGACCACTTTTCTTCGCCAAAGCAACAAATGCTTCCCATCTGGTGAATGATCTATCGGTACTCCTTTATTTCCTTCAATCTTTTGGCTCCGATGTCATGTGTAAGCTAAACCTTGCCGATTTTTTTGGATGTTTTTCCATTTGATTTACGATCGGCAACTTCTTGTCACGAAATTTGTGCGTCGTGGCGAAAGATGTGAAGAACATGAATTGGTGTAAGTTCATTGCCGACTTCCTGCATGATGCATTCTCAAACAAGATGTACGGAAGGTTTGTCATTGCATTTAATGGTATTTTACCGTCGTCTTTGTGAACACTCTTTAACATCTTTATTTATGCATGGCAACCATGATGGTGATAGTGTGGCAACTAACATCATAACAAGATGGCAGCTGCCATCATACCATGATAACAACTAACAGACAGATGGCAACTTCTTCTTTTCTTTTCATGCACTTCAACTTGATGATTGTAGGAACATACATTAGCTTGTTTTGTAAAATACCATGATGGCAACTAATATTTTTCCTTTTCAAATTGTTGTACATCAGCTCATGTCGTCATGTCTTGATTTTTCCGTGGACTTCTTTGGGACGGAGGCCCGCCGCCTACACACAAGTTTGTTGTTTCTGCGTGGACTTACGATCTTTGTCAAGGCTGTGCTTGCTGAGACGGGGTAATTGATACCAAATATGGGAAGCGCATGTTAGTTGATTTCTTTCTCTACGGCATTCTTACAATTTTTCTGCATAACATATGAAAAATCCTCATGTGGCAACCGTGCATGGCTAACAAGAGATGACTACCTTGTTAGCCATGGCTGTCTGCATGGTATCCATGTCTCCTCCACATGCCAACTCATGTCATCCATCTTTGAAACTTCTATTCTCTTCCTTTTTTTTGTTTATTTGCAATACATGAACTGTTAGTTAGTGTTCATCATTTTCTCTCTTACATCGTAGCTATTTTTGGTTATTTTCCAGGTGATGGCCAAGCATGCTATAGACTACAGCGTGTTTGGGGGCCTCAAAACATTGGAAAGTGGATGGGCGTGTACTCAGCTCTTCTTGCCCTCTTGGCGTAATCAAGGATATATATCTATGGTTGCTTTGGATTATTTTTGATCTTGTGCAAGTGACTCTAATATGATTGGTTATTGCTGCTTCTTGTTTAGTACCAGGCGAGGGCACTGTTGAGCATCTAATTGGGCGGTTTGCATCCGGAATGACCAGCTTGCTCGGGAAGTTGGTTGAGGTTGGATGTCCATTAATGGCTCAGCAGAGACATGGTTGCGAGGCGATTTACTACATTTGTTGCGAGCGGACACATCGGCCCGGTTGTCGTGGCGATGCGACTAACAGTTCCCAAGAGCTTTGACACACAAGATGAACTAGATGGAGATGCACTTCTCAACAAGGGCGATGGCGATGACATGGAGAGCGTGCGACCGACACCAATGATGGTGAACATGTTGAGGTTCGTGCGGTGGTAAGAAGGGCAAGGCTGCACGGATGTCCCTCACGGAGAAAGTCAAAGAACATACAGTGCGAGAGGCAAGGGGGTGTTGCCCTCAATGATGGTGAACATACAACATTCGACTCCTATTCTCGTGAAAGTATTTTTCCGATCTGCCTTTCATAATACTACAACTCAATAAACTTGATGAAATATACCACTAAATCAAGATACTGAAACACCAAAAATTTATACTCTACTACACCAAAGCATCGTTGCTTTTTATTGAACAACCTCCTCCTTGCATGCACCTAGTTGAGAAGTATATATGAGATGTGGAAAAAAATAATTTTGCCCGTATACCGAGTCATTTATTGCATGGAATGAGCATGATCGTGCCAACATGGAGCTAAAAGCTAGGTACAAACAGAATATGGAATTAGCACAATACATAAAATAGAACCCATTGGGTTTATGAACGACTATAATCAATAATATTGACAATGTACTTAACATTTTCATCTCTTCTTTTCCCCTTTTGCTACTCGTGATGTTACCACTTCTTTGGTAGTAGAGCATATTCAGAAATAATCTATAATCAGTTTGCCAAGGTATTGAATAAGCTTCACGGAATAGCAATGGTTAACCTTGAACTATGAAGTTAAGTAGTACCAAGCATCTACAATCATCTAGCCCTTTGAAAGCATTTATGAGTACAAGCGGTAACAACGATGTTAATTTTAGAAATCATGAATACTCCATTTGTTTCATAGCTCATCCCATCTTAGATTTTGTTAGGGCAAACCTTTGACCAACAATTGGACTATGAATATGTAAGTTTTGTGAAAGAAATCATAATCACAAATTAGTAGTTAAGAATTCAAATCTAATAATATCAACTTCAAGTCACACAATACTCCCTTTTTTTACCTTGAGTAAAACTCATAGCCCCGATACCATGCAGAGCCAACAATAAAAAAAATGGCATTTTTACTCCACAAGGGTGTGATCTGCATGTTAGTATATTTTCTTGAGTTATATAACTGCAGCCATTGTGATTGCATGCCGTGCCTAGGCTGCTCATTCGCATGTCCTGAGTGGACCTCCTACATGCCAATTGGTCATTGACAAGTGCTAATTAAGCGGCGAAACATGATGTGCTAAAGCATAAAGGGAAAAATTGGCTATGGAGGCCTAATATGCAGACTATTAAAGGTAAAATGCAGAAAAGTTACTACAAACTATTGAGGATCAAAGGGAGTATATACTAATAGAAAACATTTTTCAAGGACTATCTAAATAGAACCTAGTTATGTTAACTATTTTAAAGCGGAGAAGTATTTTAATTTGAAACATAATCCCGTGAGCGAAAACACTAATACTATAATGGGGACTAACTTGCCAATTCTATTTCAATGACTCAGCTAGCATTAGCGACCATGATTAGGAATGAAAACTTATTGACTCTGCACCACTCCATATTCCTTTGTCATCTCTTAGCTCGAGATTGAAACATGAATTATTTCATAAGAAATATTAGACAAGTCCATTGGCTGTAGAATTTACTTATAAAAAGACAACACAAAATATGAGGACTTGTGAAGGGCCAAACTTCTAGATGTCTAGACCCGACAAGAAGCATTTATACTTAAATCTTTCTTAAAAGAGAAATCATGTATTAGAAGGCAAAATAAATTCATGTGAGAAAAAACCAACTATTAGTTTGGTGCCTTCCACGAGAACATCTCACATCACAAAACCTAAGTTCCATTTGACCATACAAGATTCATAAAAGAATAGGTATGTAGGTAGAGACAAGTACTATATTGCACAACTAGAGAGAAATCGATTTTGATCATGGTTCATGGTGCTAAAGGCGTCTCTAACTCTGCTTGCCCCATATGAGAATTTCATAACATGGCCATGTACAGAACCATAGAAGCTGTGTCATTTGTTACGCATGGTGGCATCGCACATGTGTCCTTTGATCCCCCTTTTAATTTCGTCATTTGGACCAAAGGTGAACTGCGGTAGGCAAATCGCTGGTGGCTCGGTGGAGCTGTACATCATTGGACACGAACAACAAAACCACTCATGCGATTCATCTGAGATGTTTGCCATACCCTACTTGGCTGCATGAGGTTATTAATCACACAAGAGCAATTCAATCTTCTTGCATAGAGCTCGGCGAAGTTAAAAGCGAGCATGACCATAACATGTTTGCGCTATGAGATACATACCACTAGACACTACTAGGAAAAAGCACGCTAATGGCGCACGGTTTTGCCTACTAATGGCGCACTACGGTGCGCCATTATATCCTACTAAATTCTTTTCTAATGGCGCTTTTGTGTGCGCCATTAAATCTGATATTCTAATGGCGCCATGATGCGCCATAAAGTATATTACCAGTGCGCCATTAGTATCGGTATACTAATGGCGCACCACTAAAATCGCCATTAGTAACAATTTTTTCAAAATTTTTTGCAGGATTTTGTTTTAATTTTTTTCAAAATTTCCATTTTTTGTTTTTTCTTAATCTCGGTCACTATGGCTTAATCTCGAGTCAATATGACTAATCTCGAGTCAAATCGCACTCCATAGTCAAACTTCGAAAGGTCACCCATCCTCTCACTACTCCAGCCTAAGCCGCTTAACTTCCGGGTTCTATTCTCCCTCGTTTCCAAGTCGCACTTGTTGTTTTCGACAATAGTAAGATGTCAATCCTATTAACCTCGAAATTTAGCTTGAGCATGTACTCACACATTTCCTTTGTTTGAGTTTGAAACTATTGTTCTAAAAATTAGTAACACTAATATTTCTTAAATAATTAGTTACTTTGCGGTTTGACCAAATTTGACCATAGTTTGACGATTGACCACAGTTTGACCATAGTTTGACCAAATTTGACCAAAATTCAAAAAAACTAACATAATTATTTATTAACACTAATATTCTTGAATAATTAGTTTGACCATAGTTTGACCAGATTTAACAAAAATTAAAAAACTAATTTTTTTTGAATTTTTTTGCCTCTAGATCTTAAAAGCCCCGTAACTTTTTTTCTGTTAGGCTTTTGAGGATTTTAAAAATGTTTAACGGGGTTTCCCCGATTAAATTCGGATGTAACTTTTCGAGTAGATGATTTTTCATATATAAAACTTTTTAATCCGAGTTAGTATGCAAAAGTTATGCCCATTTACAAATTTTGGAGAGATTTTACAAATAAAAGTCGAAATTTATATTTGTAAATTTTCCCAACAACTAGACCACATATCACATGGAAAACTTATTTTCTTTTATTTTTTGACATTTTATCATTTTTTAATTTTTTTAAAACTGAAAAAGCGGTCCACGGGGTTGCATTCGGTGGAAGTGGGCAAACTACTAATGGCGCACCATTAGTAGTTAAACTAATAATGGCGCACCACACACGTGCGCCATTACTAGTTTTAAAAAATATAATTTTTTGAAATTTTGTTTGAAATTTTTGATTAAAACTTAGTAATGGCGCGCGTGTGGGCAGTCTTGGTCGAGGTGATCTGTGTTGTTGCTTGCTCGTAGGTCCCGAGGCTGCGCGCTGCTATCGTTGATTAGCATCACGTGAAATCCACCAGCCGTCCTTGCTTCTCCGTCTTTGGATCCAAGTCCAGGCAGCCATCTGCTGCAGCCGGCGTGAAACATTTGCAAGTCCCAGGAATTTCAGCGAAGCTGCTGCTACTTACTCACGTGAGATTACGTGGCCCGATGCACTGTGATTGCTAGTGCTCTGTTGCTCGTGAAACTAATCTTGGTCATTAGTACTTTCTCGTGTACATTGGAGGCTATCGGTGCTATTTACTCGGTATTTTTTATTAAGCTCCAAAATTAATTCTATCAAGAATTTTCTTTAGGCTTGTACTACTTTGTGTACCAGTCATATCGACTCATGGCATCCACGAATCGATCTTCGCTGCTGGACCGTGACACAAGGTTTACCCTATGGCAAGTCAAGATCTCGAGCGTTGTTGTACCGATCCGACTATGATGTAGCTTGGATAGTTTTGGGAAGAACCGAATTCAGGATGGGTGATGAGGAGAAAAGAATTGATTGTGAGCTTTGTCACAAATTCAACTCCATTTGCATAATAATATTTTGCGAGGAAGTTTTGAGCGAAAACTGCCGCGCTCTATAGTTAAAATTGGAAGGATTTGCATGACTAAAGATCTCACCGACAAGATGCATCTGAAGCAAAATTATTCTGCGACAGGTTACAGGGAGGTAATGTTTTGAATCATATTTCAGAATTTAAAGAGATCATATCTGATCTAGCTGCAATGGAGGTTAAGTATGAAGAGGAAGATCTCTTTAATGTTACTTTGTTCGCCAAGTT
>JAHHZJ010003540.1:0-38234 GCA_021437245.1 Aegilops speltoides
ATGGATTTGAGGTTAGGCTACCATCAAATCAAAATCGAAGCAGGGACATTCCCAAAAGCGACCTTTGTTACTCGTTACGGCCAATCTGAGTACACCGTCATGTCCTTTGGTTTAACCAACGCTCCAGCCACTTTCTCGGTTAATGAACTCAATATTCATGGAGTATTTGGATAAATTAAAGTGGTTTACCTCGATGACATACTCATCTATTCAAGAGCGAGGAAGAACATGCGAACATCTAAGGCTAGTGTTGATGAAACTTGAGAGCATCGCCTTTATGCCAAGTTTTCTAAATCACAATTTTGGCTGCAGTGACCTATCTAGGACATGTAATTTCGGTAAAGGTATTGCTATCAACCCGGCGAGTTCAAGCCGTCCTTAATTGGACTCCACTGAATCGGTCAAGCAAGTTCGAAGTTTCCTTGGCTTAGCGAGCTATTATGGCGCTTTGTTGAGAACTTCTCCAAAGTTGCTAAACCTCTAATGAACTCCTCAAGAAAGATAAAAAGTTGAGTGGACTCCACAATGTGAGCACAGTTTCGAGGAGGCTGAAAAAGGCGTTTAACTTCTGCTCCGTACTAGTACCACCAAATTTCTCTAAGGACTTTGTTATCTATTACGCGCCTCGCGACAAGGACTAGGCTGTATTCTCATGCAAGATCGACACGTAATTGCTTATGCTTCACGGCAATTACACCCACATGAGAAAACTACCCTACTCATGATCTAGAGCTTGCAGCGGTAGTCTATGCACTAAAAACCTGGCGACATTACCTCCTCGGTAATCATTGCGAAATCTACACCGATCACCAAAGTCTGAAATACATATTTACCCAACCAGATTTGAATCTCGAGGCAAAGGCGTTGGGTCGAGTTTATCTGAATTTCGACTTAGGGATAACTTATACCCAGGAAAAGCCAGCGTCATGGCTGATGCGCTAAGTCATAAATCTTATTGCAGCAATCGATGTTGCAACAAAGTCAACCACTTCTCCACGAGGAATTTCGGAAGCTTAATCTTCATATTGTTCCTCAAGGATTTCTTTCCACCTTGGTGGCGAAACCTGCCCTTACGGATCAGATCATCAAAGCCCAAAAGGTAGATCCGGGAATTTCCCGCATCAAAAGAAACATCAAGAAAGGAGTTGCGGATTGTTTCTCCGTTGATGATCAAGGAGTCGTATACTTGAAACCGCCTAGTGGTTCCCAAAGTCACGAAACCTCGCGATTGATCCTTAAAAAGCTCATGAATCTCCTCTCACCATTCATCCGGTAGCACTAAGATGTATCGGGACCTCGCGGAGTTACGGTGGACTATGATGAAAAGAGACATTGCTCAATTCGTTTGCTAAGCTGCGACATACGTAAATGCGTGTAAGCGAGCATCAACGACTCTTGGCACCCTTCAACCCTTAGCTATTCTGAATGGAAATGGGATAAAATTGGTATGGAGTTCATGACCGGTTTTCCGGGACCGGAGAGGAATAATGCTATCTTAAATCGTTATCGACCGCCTTTCCAAAGTAGCCCATTTCTTACATTGGCGGTATAACCACTAGTCAGCTAGCAGACTTGTACATCTCCGGATAGTGTCTCTCCATGGTGTTCCGTTGGAAATTAACTTCGGATCGAGAAGTCTCTTCACCTCTCGATTTTGGGAAAGTTTCCAAAGCGCTATAGGAACCCATCTTTCCTTTAGCAGCCTTTTCACCTCAATCAAGTGGTCAAGTAGAGCAGTCGACCAAATCCTAGAAGACATGCTTGAGCTTACATTATCTCATTGGAATGGATTGGGAGAAATGCCTTCCATTTGCGAATTTTCTTATAACAACAGCTATCAATCTAGCTTGGTAAAGCACCTTTTGAAGTTCTCTATGGGCGAAGGTGTGAGCGCCTCTTAAGCGGTGAAGCGGGAAAGACAATTCTTTGGCCGGATATGATCCGAAGCGAGAAAACAAGTTCGCATCGTTAAGTGAAAAGTTAACAGCCCAATCTCGTCAAAAGAGTCAATATGACCCGAAAACATAAGGCTACGACTTACGAGGTTGCGAGAAGGCTTACCTTGGGTTACTCCTCTGAAGGAACCCATAAACCCGGTATCAAGGGCAAATTGGCTCCTCGCTACATTGGACCCTTCGCATTCTTGCCAAGCGAGGAAGTTGCCTACCAATTGGGGCCTCGCATCTCTCCAAAGTACGATGTCTTCCCGTTTCTCAACTCGAGCGTTGCTTCTCGGATCCTATCCGTGGGTGGACCACAAGCGCTTGATCTTCAAGATAATCTCACTTATCGAGAATACCCGTTCGTATCCTCGATCAAGCGGCGTACCACTCGGCGGCATAATATCAAGTTTCTCAAGGTTCAATGGTGGCACCATTACGAGAAGAAGCTACTTGGGAAAGGGAGGATGGTCTTGACTTGAATATCCGCCTTCTTTCGGAGAACCCAAATCTTGTGCGAGATTCTTTTGAGTGGGGTGAGTTGTCACACCTAGCTAGCTCATGCATTAGAGTGTTGCATCATGTCTATTTCTTTTAACGAAACCTGAAATGGGAATGCCGAACTCGGACCCCTCTGAATTCAACTAGGGTTTACTAAAAATATTTTCGATGAACCTGAAATGCCCTCCTAAAATGTCCATCATTTTTGTCTTGGCTCAGAACCTCTGCCAAAAGTGATGCACAATTTCCTAGGTCATCCTAAGGTCTTTGAATTAAATTATAAGTATTTGAATTTGGGCATTTAAAATTTATAAAATATTTCAAATGCTCAAATATTTCCAAACTAAAATGTTCCATGTTGGAAATATTCCAATTAAGGACCAGGTGTAGTTTGGTGAATTTTGGAATGGCTTAGGTATTTTTAGAAACTCAACAAACCTACAGAATAAAAACAGAAACAGAAAAAAAGGGAAAAACTTACAGGCGCCACCCGAGGCCCACCGGCCAGCCCACTGGCCCAGCCCGGCCAAGCCACGCTCAGCCAGCTGCTTAGCTTGCAGGCGAGGCAGCCAAGGTGCTCGGCGGCCTTTGCAGCTCGCCACGCAGCTGCCGTCGCTCTGCTTCCTCCTCTCGCCGCCTTGCTGGCTGGGCGAGCTCACGTCACGCCCGAACCCTGGACACCTCCATTCGCCCCAGCTCCTCTCCCTCGCGCTCACGCCATGGCAGCGCCACCGTCGCCGCACCGCCGCCGTAACCGTGCTCTCCGTCATCTCCACGCCGCGCCATCGTGTCGGAAGATCCGCCGTCCTCTACTTCTTGAGCTAGCGAGCCCGACGCTCGCGTGCCAGAAGCTGCCGCTTTCAACCGCCCGAACCGCCGCCGCGGAGATCCCCTTGCCGTCGCCGCCGCATCAGCTCATCACGACCGCGCCGTCCGTTTCCTCAAGACCGCGATGAGCTGGGCTAACCTCTCCCCTTACTTTCTCGCTCTCGTGCACCACACCGAGCACCGTAGCTCACCCTTGCGTGCCGCCAGCGGACCTCGTCGCCCGGCGTGCTCCGGCCATCCTCCGGCCACCTCACCTTGTCCATCGCACTCACCACGTTGCGGCTGAGGCTAACCGTGCACTCCCGCACCTCACGCACACCTAGCCTCGAGTTCGTCTCCAGCGAACTCGGTGGCCGCCAAAATCGCCGCGGCGTCAACTCAAGCCACCCGAGCCCAACCACCACCACCAATAGCAGCGGCTCGACCTCGACAACACGTAGATGCCTTCCGTCGTCCATTTGGTGGCGGAATGACAAAAACACTTCGCTGCCGCGTCGGGCTCGCATGGCGACTAGATGCGGCGTGTTTGACTCGACTTTGACCACGGGTGGGCGGTTTGACCCCACAGGTCTATGACACGTGGGGCCCCTTCACTAATTAATCGGTTTAGTTTAAACTTAAATCAGTTAATCAAATTGTCTCTTGACATGCGGGACCCACTGGTCGGTCGACCTAGACAAGCCCGTTGACCCCTTGAGCGTCATCATGGCGTAATCTTTGGTGTGATAATTTAATTCTTTGGAATTACTTTTACGGAAATTCGAGAAAATGCTACAAACTTCAAAAATTCATAGAAATTGTCTGTAGCTCCAAATGAAACAAATTATATATGAAAAATGATCAGAAAAATCCAATCTTTCCATCTGTACTGGTTTCATGCATGTTTAAACAAGCTAACCTGCTGTTTATCACAGAACAAGATAAAACACCTTAAATGGCAACTTATGAGTTTGAACTTTGAACCATTGGTTCAAATTAGTTCAAACCCATCATTCTTAGTTGCATTAGCCCAATACACTCATTTTCCATGTCTCATGCATGCATCATATTGTTGCATACTGTTTGGTAATGTTTGTGTATCGGTGCTCTCTGCGGCGAGTTACGCCTCAAGGAATACCGTGATAACCTGACGAAGAGCAATACCGGTGCAGACCCATCGAACAAGCAACCAACCATTTGATCATATCGATAAAATCCATGCTCTTGCTCCTGCTCTCTTTTCTGCATTAAGACAACGTGATTCAAGCTGCTTTGTGTGCTGCGGTAGTTGAACCCATTTCCTCTGCATGACTGTCATTGCCACGATAACTAGATGAAACCCACTAGCATGTGTAGGAGTTGATTGAGCCATATGATTGTGTTGTTCCTACCTTGCTATGCCTGCTATGCTTAGAGTCGTGTCAGGTCTGGTTCATCTGGGTGATGGCTAGAGTGAAATGATCGTGTCGTATGAGAGTAAGGTGTTGAACACGATTTGGTAAAGGTATCGATGAGAGGCCATGTAGGAGTACATGGTGGGTTGTTTCATTGAGGCCGTCCTTAAGCACTGAGATCTGTATGTGTGATTTAAGATTGGCTACTACCATGCATTGGGCGAAACCAATGGACCCTCTCGGCTTCTTATTCACCCTAGTCTTACATCCGGGAGTTGCAAGTAGTTTACGGTGTTTGTAGCCTCTTTGGAGGCCGTGGACAGTGTTGACCGTGAGGGGTGGGCTGTGATCACGGTAGAGTGCGTGGCGGGTGTCTGGGATGCCGTTTGGTATCTCGGGAACCCTGTTCACATCGTTTGGGGCTGTAATGAAACTTGGCGGATCTCCTCATAGATGGAACCCAAATAGGCGATAAACTGGACTAGAGACTTGGGTGTCTAGGTAGGTCATGGCCGACACCCGTTGGGCTTCGCTTGAAGGTTGCAGAGTACATGTCGTGTATGCGATGGTAAGTGGTGAGCGTGTATGAAGAAGTACACCCTGCAGGGTTAACATCATCTATTGAATAGCGCGTCATGATAAAGGACTACTTGGTTGCCTATCGGTTCATAGACAAGTAAATGGAAACTACTAAAAGCCTCAAGATAGCGTGAGTGCGAGGATGGCTCTTCCGTAGGAAGGCAGGTGGATCCTCGGTAGTGTATTGAAGTGATGAGTAGTGGACTCGAGTCATAAAACCATTTCAAGTTGGTGTCTCGTAGGATAGCTTAGCCACGGGTCAAAGGCTGGCTTGCTGCAATAACCCCACCAACCCTTCTTGATAATATGCATGTATGTAGGATCGATGTAAGTCTTCTTTGAGTACCTTTGTACTCATGTTGCTTTAATTTACATTTCTCGGAAGATGCCACAAACCCTTGAGCGGGTTCTTCGTGAGCGTTGACATCGATGAGTAGACTAAGGCCAGTGGTGATCCTAAGCAAGTGAAGGACCATGTAGTATAGCTAGGCACCCAAGCCTCTTTTATTTTACCGGTTATGCGTACTCGGACAAAACACTTCATTGTTGGCTTGTATGCTTGTATGACTTGAATGTGGGTCATGTGACCCGTACTTGTGTGTATGCTATGTATGGCTCTTGAGCCTTTAAATAAAATACTTGTGTCGTAGAGTCATGTTGTGATGCCTTGTTGTATTTGCACATATCGAGCATATTGTGTGTATGATTGAAATGCTTGGTATGTGTGGGATCGACTATCTAGTTGTTTATCTTTAGTAGCCTCTCTTACGGAAATGTCTCCTAGTGTCTCCTTTGAGCCATGGTAGCTTACTCTTGCTCCGGAACACTTAGGCTGGCGGCATGTGTCCTTCTTCATTCTGTATACATCCCTTGAAATGTCACGCCTTGAGTCCAGAGTCTGTTAGCCGCTACTGCCGGTTTACGGAATCTGCTAGCCAGTGCTGGCCGGAACTTACTTCGATGACCGTCGTTCGATCTTTGGGTCATGGATGCTGTCCTGTAAGTCTGTGCCACTTTTGGTTTACAACTAGCCATATCAGCCGGGCTCCTTTTCATATGGATGCTAGCGACACTATCATATCGTGTGCCAAAAGCATAAGCGGTCCGAGGCAAAAGTAAGCGACACCGTGGGGAATACCGTGCATGAGGCGCAAAAGTGATATGAGGTGTTACAGAGCTAGATCGATGTGACATTGAGTCGGGGTCTGACACGCTGCAGCCCCGCACCGCCGCCGCGCGCCTGCGTGCACCCGGCAGCGCGCCCGCGCGCGTCCACCCCACGCCCATGTGCCGCGCCCTCCTGGCGGCGCCTTCGCTTCGGTGGTAGTAACCCGGCCCAGCCATAGCCATAGCTGTGCCTCCCGTCTTTGTCGCGTGTGTGTGCAATCGTTGCTTGTATACAACATTCTCAGAACTTCCTATGTGAAGTATCACCCTGGTCTTTGCTATATCCAGTGATTTAGTAGCCATCCAATAAGGACTAAGGAGTGTGATCTGTTTCCTATGTGATTTTGATTTTGGTTGTATTTTTCTGCTCTAGTGCATTATAAAAATATGTCACGACTCATTTAATTTCTTTGTCGATTATGGCAAGATGACATGAAGCACTAAGTAAATTATTTATGCATTAGGAAATAAGAAATTGGAAGTCTTGAAAGTGGCTTGAGACAATTTCATAGCTGGTGCATCCTTCTAGTTCTATGTAACCACTTGAACTATCTTTGGGCGGGATGTCTTTGTATGTATAGTTGTTGGCAGAATGGTGAACCTCCCAGCGATGAATAGTTGAAGCGAACACGAATTTATATGAATCTATAGAACATGTTTCTTTCTCTTTTATTTGCTGCAGTGATTTTCAGATCTTAAAATTAGTTAGATCGGATGGATAGATCTAGTAGTCTTGCATTTCAGTTAACTATTATGGACAATTGTCAATTTTACGTAATGATGATGGAACATTATAAAGCATTAATTGTACTCCGGTGTATATGAAGGATGATGATCATCTTGCTAGTTTCTGGGTTTGTCTCCGACCATTGTGTCGTGATGAATTTCTGGTACCCGAGAGGCCCTTGAGTTTGCGGAATGTCGATTAACTTCCGTTCGGCAAATTGAATTACTCCATATGTCCTATTTTCAGCAAAGGTCATGCTGAAATTTTCCGTGAATTTTAGCATGACTTTGCTAAAAATAGGACATATGAAATACTGCGACTAATGCATGGGCGGGCTATCTTAGTACTTAGTTAAGTAGGATCAAGCTGCCTGCCATTCTTCTGCATTAAATCATAGGTGGCAATAGAGCCAAGTGATTAGGCCCAACTTAGAATTATCCTTAGCATCAATAAACCCTAGATGATAAACCCAACATAGGTGGCAATAGAGCCAAGTGATTAGGCCCAACCTAGGGTGCGTCGGCATCGATAAACCCTAAATGATGAAAACTTAACTTGGCTGCCCCGGATGCCTCGGTGTCGATGAGAACCTAAATGATGAAAGCTTAGGCTTTTAGGGTGCCTCGGTGTCGACAAACCCTAAATCATGAGACCATGATCTTGTTCCTTGAAAATAACCATCTTTTTGACCAAACTTTTTCCTATTTAGAGAGAAACATGGCCCTAGCGATGAGGCGGTGGTTGGCGGACAAGCAATTCAGGAGCTGTCCCAAGAGTTGGAGGAACAACAACCTCACGCTATGATGGCCTGGAAGACACCGATCCTGATTACACAACCCCTAGTGGCGTCGGGATGACACTGCTTGATGGTGCGGCGAGGATGACACCACGATGATGGCGGTGCACACACACGGATGGTGGCGGCGCACACGGATGGCAGCCTGACCGAAGAAGCAAAGGAAGGACCGGCGCCGAATGCGCTCCGCACCGTCAAGGAGAATTCACTCAAGTGGACTCCGGCGGGAATCAACGAGCCCAAACATATAGTCAAAAGTGCAGCGGTTCAGCTCGGGTGCATTCTCCGGAACACCGTCTCGATCAACACCGAGAACCTTAGGCATAAGGATAGAGAATTTCGCAGCCTCCTCTTCCGAAGCTGCACGAGCGATACAAGTTCCCACGAATTTGAAAACACCGCCTCTCGGGAATAGAGTGAACAATGCAGCCCTCACGAAGATGAGCACGGCCTGTCTACTGGAGAAAGCGGTGAAGAGAATGATTGATAAAGGTGATAGTTATGACAAGATCAAAGCGAAATATCATTTGATGGCGAAGATGAGTACAAGGAGTTCAAGATCAAGTGCGAGCCCATAAGCTCGAATCAAGTTAGTGGGGAAAGAAATGTGGGAGTTGAACTTAGGGAACACAAACTTCGGTCCGGCGGTTATAGAGTGGCGGAGCCTATATGGGACAAGGAGGGGCGGGCGTCCGAGCAAACCTACCGCCCGCTTGAGAAATACAGCGGTGACAAGCGGACCGGGAACTATGTCGGGGCCGGTACAAGGAGGACCCGATAACAAAGGAGCTTACCACGGATCCGAAGACCGAGGCGCTTGAGCTTGTTACAGTAAGGAATACACCCTCGTAATTAGCTCCATATGGTTGCACTCTAATTAATCATCAATATTTCTAAATGGCTCATGTTCCTTTGCGGGACAATGAAAGCGATGGCGGCGGGGTCGTCTAAGAGCTCCCTTCGACACCCTTTAAATAGAGGCGTTGAGCGTAATGAAAAGAAGGATAAGCTCGATAAGCCGGCGTCGGTGGTGGTCGTGTGGCGGCAAAGGCTTGTCCACAAAATGGGGTCATACTATACGCTGGTGTGCGGAAGGAAAAAAACCAGCTCGGAAAGCGGGCCAGCGAGGTTGAAGCACTCAAGGCACAAGTGGCGCGGATTCGGAGCTTGTCCAAGAGCAAGTGGAACAACAGCGGGGAACAAAGCTCGAAGCCATGGTGCCTCACGTTGATTCATGGGCTGGCAGCGTGGATTGCGAGGCGGCAAAGGGCCTCCCGGTTCCCAGCTTCACGGCCGAACACCTTCGCCTGGCGGCGGCGCCATTGGTGTCTCCGTGGCGGCGCCATTGGTGTCTCGGCGGCGGCACCATTGGTGTCTCGGCGGCGCCATTGGTGTCTCCGGCGGGCGGTATTCGTGTCTCCGGCACCGCGCGGGTATTGGAGCTTAATGCACCGGGTGTCGCCCGGCCGGCACCTCGCCGACAAAAGCGCCCCCTCCGTCGGTTACGCGCCGCTGTTGGCGGTGCCTCGACGTGCCGAGCTCGGCGGCATCCGGTAACTAAGCCTCTCGGCGATGACTTCATCTCCTTGCCTTTGGTTGGGCATCCTGGCGCCCTACACATGTTTTCGTGAGGCACGCCGGCGTTCCTTGCACTCTTACGCGCCGTGGGCGCCGAGTTGGTCGATGTCGCCAAGGGCAAAATCGTTCAAGCAGGCGACCCCATGTTCAGCGGTAATCCGATGCCAACCACAATGTATAGGGTTGAAGTGGTGCAGGTGCTGCCGAGCTGCGACGAGCTGTTACCTCGATTCGACCGGCTGGGGCGGCGAAGAAGATGAGATGACCCTCGGCACTGCGTAAGCGGCCCCTGCTATGGCGAAGAGCGAGATCGTTTGAGGCGGGGACACCACCCCTGAACAAGACCGCCCGATCGTGCGGCGCCAAGCCATAGCAAAACGCAACAACGCTACGGACTGCGGACATCCCTATAGTACGGGATCCGGACAGCCCTATGTACGAGATCGAACGGCGGCGACAGCGATGATGGTACATTTACCAAAGTTGACAAGTACTTTGCCAAACATGGATGCGGCGGCGATTTCTGCGGGCCTCTTTCTCAGAACCAGCCAAGACCACGCGATCTAGGCTGATGCGGCGGAGAAATCAATTGCAACAAGCGTCGTGCGGCGTTGAGTTCTCGAGGAGACCGCCTCCGGCTCCGTCTTCACGAGCCTCGAGATAGCTGAGGCGCGAAATAATATCAGCCCCAACACGCTGAAGAAGGCGGTGCGTGAGCGAACTCGGTCCCATTACGAGGATCAGAAGAAGGGCGGAAGCGAAAAGACTAACAAGGCGCCGGTGCGAGCCAGCCCGGCACCGAGTTCGATCCGTGCTCGGGGCGGGCCAGCTTCACCTAAGGATATCTCGAGGAGGTGCATGTGGCGGGTAGAGGCGATGCTACGCCAAATATGCTGAATCTTGCAACCGGTGCTATCGCAGATCTGCGCAGCGGTGTTCTGATTTTGGAGAAGCGGCGACTCAAAGAAGGATGTGGCATACCCGGTTTTACGTGGCCAAGGTGCGAGCAAGGAGCTTTGTGGATGGCGACTTGTAGGATCGGAAGTATGTCTAGAGGGGGTGATTAGACTACTTGACAACTTAAAAGTTTAGCCTTTTGATTAGGGCAAGTTTTTAGCAAGTTCACAATGATGACCAAGTCAAGTATCACCCTACACATGCAATTCTAGAGTTATGGCAGCGGAAAGTAAATTGCACATGTAGTAAATAAGAGGTGGAGAAGAGCAAAGCGCAATTTGGAACACGGAGATTTTTCTCGTGGTTCCGATAGGTGGTGCTATCGTCAATCACGTTGATGGAGACTTCAACCCACGGAGGTAGCAGCTGCGAGAGTCCACGGAGGCTCCACCCACGAAGGGTCCACGAAGAAGCAACCTTGTCTATGCCATCATGGCCTCGTCCACGGAGGACTAGCCTTACTCGGGGTAGATCTTCACGAAGTAAGCGATCTCCTTGCCCTTACAAACTTCTTGGTTCAACTCCACATCTTGTGGAGGCTCCCAGCGACACCTAACCAATCTAGGAGGCACCACCCTCCAAAAGGTAATAGATGGTGTTGGTGATGATGAACTCCTTGCTCTTGTGCTTCAAATGATAATCTCCCCAACACTCAACTCTCCTCACTGATTTGGCTGTGGTGGAAGAAAGGATTGAGTGGAAAGCAACTTGGGAAGGCTAGAAATCAAGTTTCATATGGTGGGAGTGGAGCAACTTGATCTCAACACAAGGGTAGGTAGTTTTCTTCTCGAAATGTAAGGTAGGAGTGGTAGTTCTTTCTGATGGCTCTCTCCACGAATGAAGAGGAGGTGGAGGGGTATTTATAGCCTCCACACAAAATCCAACCGTTACACACATTTGACCAATCTCGGTCAGACCGAAGTTGACAACTCGGTGAGACCGAAAGTTCAAATCTTGTGAACGTTGGGATTTTCGGTGGGACGAAAATACAATCTCGGTTAGTCCGATTCTTCCAAAGTCTAGGGTTTGCCAATCTCGGTGGGACCGACTTTCTCATCTCGGTGACACCGATTTGAGTCTGAAGGATTCTGAAGCTTGGCAACACCAATTCGGTATGACCGAGTTTGGAATCGGAAAATCCGAAATTCTTAGGGTTTGGGTATATGGCTGAGGTGGTTCATCTCGGTGTGGTGAGTTTGGAATCGGTGGGACCGAGATTACTTATGGGTTTATGTTGGAATGAAAGATTGCTGATAGTTTGAGAGATAAATCACTAAGCACTTTGAGCAACGGATCATCATCATAACCTCATCCCTTTTAATAGTATTGGCTTTCCTATGGACTCAATGTGATCTTGGATCACTAAACCAAAAATAGAGTCTTGAGCTTTTGCCAATGTTTTCCTTAGCATTTTGAGGGTCCACATCATCGGTCATTGCCATACCCATATCCTTGAACTTTCGAAATATTCTCAAGAAATGATTAGTTCAATGATATATATGTTGTTATTAATTACCAAAACCACCGGGGATTAGTTGCACTTTCAATCTCCCCTTTTGGTAATTGATGACAACATATAGATCAAAACCGACAAATGATATAATCAATGAATAACATAAATAAGCTTTGAGAAGTATGTGATAAGCAAGAGCTCCCCTAAATTTGTGCATTATTTAAGATTTGCGTTTGAATGCAAATGCACAATCGATTAGGATCATGGGTCACTCTTCCATGTCACATACATCTTGGTGGGCGCACAAAATGATAAGAATGAATAACATGCACCCAATCACCAAGACATGAGTAAGTGATCATACAAGATATGAATGGAATATGATAAGCATTAAGCACACATTAAGCATAGTATGATCAAGCACTCATCAAGATAGAAACAAGCGTAGTATCAAACACGAAATGTCTCAAAGAACTCAAAAGTATCTCAAGGAAAACCATAAGCGAAAGAGCAAAAAGCGAGCACTCTCTCTCTCGAAGTCCTATGATCTATACAATTTCTCCCCTTTGGCAACAAGTTACCAAAAGTTGAAAGGTATAGAGCTAATCGTCACTAGGGACTCTGTTGGCGGCTCTGTCTGCGTCGATGGAGTGGAGATAGCTGCATCTGCAAAAGCTTCTGCTGAAGTCTGTGGAGCTGGAGGAGTGGATCTTGGGCTGGTCTTTGGGCCGATGGAGCTGTGGGAGGTCTTGATGTAGTAGCCACAGGGTGCATCACGGGAATAGCGGTGATCTGGGCTTTGTGGGCCTTTGGGCGAGGCTGCTCATAGTCATCTGGACCATATCACCTTCCATCTCCTTCATGAGCTCTGCCTTCTCCTCTTCGCTTCCTCAATGTCGCCTCAAGCTTGTTGGCGGTGACACTGCACTTGATCGACTTGACATCGAGCATGGAACTTATCTTCAACTATCCTCTCAAGACTCTCCTGAGGCGCACTATCTTTGGCAGGCGTAGTTCAATTCTCTGAGTGGCTTCAGAAGTTGTTCTCCAACGCTCTTGGGCTTTCTTCTGCTTCCTTTTCAGCTTTAGCTTGTTTGGCAACCGGACTTTGCATGTCCTTCACGGATGTGGGAGCATCCTCGGTCATCACAACTTCATTATCTTCATGTTCGGGCTGCAATGGCAAGTGGGGTCTATCCAACAGGTAGGTGTCCGTGCCAAACTTGGCATTAATGAGCATCTGAATATGCGGAGCAAACCCACGACCTCTTACAGTGCTGCTTTGTCCTCTTGATAGTCTCTACTATCGGGTCCATCACCTTAAAGGTGTCTTGATCTAGAATGTGCAGCATGTTGATAGAATAGCCTCTTATCATGCGGTGGTCTCGACTTAGGCATCAAAGTATGCCTCGAGAATGGTGTTAGTGGTTGGGAGACCTGCTGAAGATGATAAACTGATCCAAGCTTCCATATCTCAACATCCTTGTCGGTACCTCATTGTACATGTTCTTCATAGACTCGTGATTTTTCTTGGAATGCCATAGACATCAACATCATCATCCCTTGATCTTTGGTGCATTCAGCAGCGCTCTCCATTCCTCAACAGTTGAATGGAATCTACGTCATACATCATCCATACAATTACGCCATCTGGATAGAAGTGTGCGGTGGCATAGAAGCGCATGATCATCTCATCATTCCAAGCGGTCAATTTCGACCAACGAACTCTGCAACTCCACATGCGGTGAAGCTTTCATGCACATGTGGGAAATAGTCTCTGTGCTCTTCACTTTGTCAATGTAATCCCGGTCTACATATCTGGTGTCGGCAACAATTGGCTTCTTATCCATGAACCTTTGTCTCATAAAAATCTTGTTGCTCTCTAGTGTGGAATCTAGAGTCAGCAGCTGTCCTTCTCTGGTGGCATATGGATCAACTTGCCTCCATAGCACTGAGACCTTTGTCCTTCCTTTCCTTCATATTTTCAGCTCGAGGATGAGCATCATTATGAGCGGCAATTTACATGCGAGCTTGACAAAACATGAGCCTCATCATCAGATTCTGCGGTGGCACATTGTCCTTCTTCTTCTCTGAAGCGGTATGTTTCTCACAGTCTTCTTTGGCTTGGCGGCAGGTTTGGCTTGGGCTGCCTTTGCTTGGTGATGGCTTAGCTTTTGTGGGTGCTCCCTTACGATGGCATCTCCCATCAACTTTTTTACGAGGAGGCTGGGGTGCTTCCTCATCGAGTCATCATCATCGACTTCTTCATGAACTAGCCTCTTCCTCTTGGAAGTTTTCTTGATCTTCTTTGGAGGTTTCTTCTTCCATCTTGAGCTTCTTTGCAGCTGTGGATTTCTTCACCTTCTTGGTGCCTTTCTTTGTTGTTGCCCTTGATAGCCCTTGGCAACCACTTGCCTTTTGGCTTTGAAGTTATCTCCTCATCTGCAACAAAGTCAGAATCCTCCTCATCGAATTCCTCTTCTTCACAGCCACAGTGGCAGTGGAGGCAATCCACTTGGAGTGCTCCTCTCTCCATCATCTGAAAAACTGCTTGCTTGGGACTTGTAGCTGCCTCTGGAATCTCAAGCTGGTGATTCGGACCTGTTACATTGTCACTTCCATCGGACATGGTGACAACTTTGTGAAAAGAATAGGTATAAGCGAGAATAGAAGAGTTATCACAAGCTGCGAGAGGATTTTGCAAAAGAATGAGTTCAAACATTAGTTTTAGGTTTTCACAGAATACATTTGGTCGACCGAGTCTATAAATTCGGTGAATCCGAAGTGTCTAAACAGACCATATACACCACTTTCGGTTGGACGAAATGGGTTTTGATCTAGCCGAGAGCACTAGGGTTTCACTAAATCCTCACCGGTCTTACCGATTTGCACAACTTCGGTTTAACCGAAAAGTGCGGTCACAATGACCGAGGCCAAATCGGTCGATCAGAGAATGTAGAATCGGTCACACCGAGATGTGTTGGCGGAAACCTAACCTAAAATTTTCACTCGAATTTTGTTCTATGATCTAATCTGCTGGATAGGAAGATTTCAATCTTGGCAAGAAGCTGGGCAAAACCTATCGTGCATTGAATCAGCGGTTGAAGCACGAGAGGATGAAACTCACCCAATCTGGTGGAGCTTCACTACTGGCGGCAGCGGTGCGATGAGAATGACCGTTGGCGGCGATGGAGACCAGCGAGGCGCCTGAGGCGGCGGCGGAGGCGATCAAAGACCACGGCGGCGGCGCGAAGGGTTTGAGGCGGCGTTTTGAAGAAGTAATCAGCGCTGTCCTCGGGTATATATACCCGCCGGTGTCGGTGGGACGAGTTGGAAAACTTCGGTGGGACCGAGATGGTTAGCTGCGTGCGATTACACACTTGATCACGCCGAAATTTACAACTTCGGTTTCACCGAGTGAAAACCTAGATCAATCCAAGTGATTTGATGCATCGATTTGAGTATATCGGTTTGACGAAAGTACTAGAAGGTTTTGGAAGTTAGGCTTTTGACGGATCGGTGGCTCAGTGCTCCTCACTCGATCTGTCGAAAAAGTCTTGTTCAAAGTTTGTGATATAAGCATGAATAGAGTTTGAGACAAGAAAGCATAGATAGCTAGGGGAGGAACTTAGGCATTCTTGTCCATCCATTTGGTCAAAAGAAAAATCCAAAAGACCAAAGCAACAAATGGATGTCCTCGAATGGATAAAATCATGCATCAACATGCTCACACAATAAGATAGCAAATGAAATATGTGTCAAACATGCACAAACAAAACACTAGCTTCTAGCACACAATTTGGCGATGACTAGGTCATCTATATATGAGTATATTGACTTAGGAGTCAAATGAGAACATTTGATCATAGGTCATACTCATCGTTTAAGCACAAGTGGGGTTACCACTTTTCCATAAAAGCATTAATGTGTTCACATCATTAGAAGATGCTTTAGCTCATTTCTTTAGAGCAAAGCTCCCCTTGATGTGAGAACCCCTTTTAAAGGGTCAAACTAACCTTGGGTTGTCGTTGAAGACTTCATGTAGATGTTGAAGATGTGGATGCTCAATGTTGATGAAGATCATCAAGAGTTGGGAGCAATCCTTTGGATTTGGGCACTTTCAATACCTACATGGGTTAGTCCCACAAGGAACAAACAAGGATATCCATGGACATAGATTGAAGTACACAATAGATGATGTCCATGAAAGCAATGATTACCTTGTCCCTTGACTTACCAACATGAGGGTTTGTGACTCCATGAACTAGTGCAAGATGTGGAAGTTGATTGCACAAGTTCTTGCCAAAATGAATGTGAGTGAAGTATGTTGGCGGAGTCACCCTCAAGAACTCTCTAGTTCTTCTTCTTCGGGATCCACATCATCTTGATGGGAATCCTTGGGGTAGTAGTTGAGCTTGTCGAAGTAGAACTTGAAGTAGCCTTGGGAACCCACTTGACCATGGCCTTGGGTGCTTCAATGAATGCATCAATCTCCTCTTGAAGCTTGTCCTTGCCTTTTAGCTTGTGGTCTTGTGGTGGAAGGTCATCTTGAGCTTGTTCCTCATTTGAAGAAGTAGGATCATACTTCTCCTCTTGAGAAACAAACTTTGGAGTGGGATATTGACCTTCTTCCCATTCAACACCCTCGGCGTTGAACTTTCGCTCAAAACCAATTCCTTGATTCTTCGGTGTCTTCCTTGTTTGCGAACAATTTCCTCAAAGCTCTTGCTTCGGCAAGACTCTTGTAGACACCTTTCTCTATAATCCCTTTCAATAGACTATTTTCTTGCTCAAGTGAAACTTGGCTTGAAACATTGTTAGTGGAATCAAGAGAATTACTAGAAGTAACAACATTTGATTTAGCATGATTATTGTTACTACTAGATGAAGAATTTTCTTATGCTTGTCATGCTTAGTTTTAATAGGTGGCAAGAAATTAGACAAGAGAAGTCGTTTGGCAAGATATGAAGAACTCTTCTTTGAAGATCGTCATTGATAGCTTTTAGAAACTCATGTTCTTGCTCTAGATTGAGCTTCTCGAGCGTAGCTTCTCATGAGATCTTAGGAGCTCTCTATGATCTTCTTGAGTTGTTTCATGAGCTAACTTAAGAGTGTTTAGTTCTTTAGTTAGGCGCTCAATCTCCTTCATAGCATTGTCATTCGACTCTTCTCGACTATAAAGACTATTAGCATGTTCATCATTACTAAGCTCACTAGATTTGTCATGTAAAGCTCATCTTCACCAAGCAAATCATCCTCATCACTATCAAAGTCAATAAACTCAGGGTGTGATACCTTGGGGCCTTTTGCCATGAAGCATCTTCCAATTCCCTCATTTGGTGAATCAAATATGTCATAGGAGTTGGAGTTGGAGGACGAGAGCAAGACCGGCAACACCTTCATCTTGGTTGTATTCGGAGTTGGAGTGATAGCTTCTTTCGGAGTGATTGTCGAGTCGGGCGGAAACCCATTCACCAACATGAGCTTGATGTTTTCTTCTTGTGTAGCTCCTTGATGACTTGTCTTTCCTTTCCGAATCCTTGCTTCTCGAGAGGATCTTCGTTCATAACGATCATCTCTACTCCTTCTCTCTTTTCGGCGACTCTTCTCTTGAGCTTCTTCTTCTTGGAGATTCTTCTCTTCTCTTGTGGGAGTCGAACACTCATTTGAGTAGTGTCGGGTCTTCCACAATTATAGCATTTCGATCACGACTAGAAGATCTCTTTTCATCATATGATCTAGACTTTGAGCTTCTCTCCTTGCTTCTACTCTTGTAGAATTTGTTGAAGTTCTTCACCATTAGGCTTATCTCTTCATTGGAAACTAGCTTGTCACTTGAGGTTGTGGGAGCTTCAAGCTGCAGCTTTGTAAGCACCACTTGACTTGTTGTGAAGCTCTTCCTTGTCTTTAAGTGTCATCTCATGAGCAACAATCCTTCCAATGACTTGGTGGGCTTGAGATCTTTGTAGTTTGGCATCATTTGGATCAAAGTGCACGGTGTCATACTTTCCATCAAAGCTCGAGAATCTTCTTGATGATGAATCGGTCGGTCATTTCTTCGCTTCCTAAGCCTGCCATCTCATTGGTGATGAGAGCAAGCCTAGAGTACATTTCAGCGACTCCTTCACCTTCCTTCATCTTGAACTTGTCAAGTGACCTTGAAGAACATCTAGCTTTGATTCCTTCACGGACTCGGTACCTTCGTGCATTTCGACCAAAGTATCCCAAATCTCTTTTGCATTCTCAAGGCGGCTGATCTTGTTGAACTCCTCGGGACACAAAGCATTGAAGAGAATGTCACAAGCTTGAGCATTGTTACGTAACATCCATAACTCATCCATGATAACCCGCGATCCGGAACTTTTCCTTCCTCGAAGAACTCACCTTGCAAGCCAACACAAATAATGCCCCATCGGCGGGGTTATGTCCAAGAATATGCATTTTCATTTTGTGCTTCCAACTAGCAAAATTTGAACCATCAAAGTAAGGACCTCTCTGAAATTACCCTCACTAGGCGCCATACTCTCCTAGGTTGTGAAACCAAGCTTATGGAGTCAATGCAATGAAACCAATCCAATGGAGACCAAAGCTCGATACCACTTGTAGGATCGGAAGTATGTCTAGAGGGGGTGATTAGACTACTTGACAACTTAAAAGTTTAGCCTTTTGATTAGAGCAAGTTTTAGCAAGTTCACAATGATGACCAAGTCAAGTATCACCCTACATGCAATTCTAGAGTTATGGCAGCGGAAAGTAAATTGCACATATAGTAAATAAGAGGTGGAGAAGAGCAAGCGCAATTTGGAACACGGAGATTTTTCTCGTGGTTCCGATAGGTGGTGCTATCGTCAATCACGTTGATGGAGACTTCAACCCACGGAGGTAGCAGGCTGCGAGAGTCCACGGAGGCTCCACCCACGAAGGGTCCACGAAGAAGCAACCTTGTCTATGCCATCATGGCCTCGTCCACGGAGGACTAGCCTTACTCGGGGTAGATCTTCACACAGTAGGCGATCTCCTTGCCCTTACAAACTTCTTGGTTCAACTCCACATCTTGTGGAGGCTCCCAGCGACACCTAACCAATCTAGGAGGCACCACCCTCCAAAAGGTAATAGATGGTGTTGGTGATGATGAACTCCTTGCTCTTGTGCTTCAAATGATAATCTCCCCAACACTCAACTCTCCTCACTGATTTGGCTGTGGTGGAAGAAAGGATTGAGTGGAAAGCAACTTGGGAAGGCTAGAAATCAAGTTTCATATGGTGGGAGTGGAGCAACTTGATCTCAACACAAGGGTAGGTAGTTTTCTTCTCGAAATGTAAGGTAGGAGTGGTAGTTCTTTCGATGGCTCTCTCCACGAATGAAGAGGAGGTGGAGGGTATTTATAGCCTCCACACAAAATCCAACCGTTACACACATTTGACCAATCTCGGTCGGACCGAAGTTGACAACTCGGTGAGACCGAAAGTTCAAATCTTGTGAGCGTTGGGATTTTCAGTGGGACCGAAAATACAATCTCGGTTAGTCCGATTCTTCCAAAGTCTAGGGTTTGCCAATCTCGGTGGGACCGACTTTCTCATCTCGGTGACACCGATTTGAGTCTGAAGGTTCTGAAGCTTGGCAACACCAATTCGGTATGACCGAGTTTGGAATCGGAAAATCCGAAATTCTTAGGGTTTGGGTATATGGTGAGGTGGTTCATCTCGGTGTGGTGAGTTTGGAATCGGTGGGACCGAGATTACTTATGGGTTTATGTTGGAATGAAAGATTGCTGATAGTTTGAGAGATAAATCACTAAGCACTTTGAGCAACGGATCATCATCATAACCTCATCCCTTTTAATAGTATTGGCTTTCCTATGGACTCAATGTGATCTTGGATCACTAAACCAAAAATAGAGTCTTGAGCTTTTGCCAATGTTTTCCTTAGCATTTTGAGGGTCCACATCATCGGTCATTGCCATACCCATATCCCTGAACTTTCTGAAATATTCTCAAGAAATGATTAGTTCAATGATATATATGTTGTTATTAATTACCAAAACCACCCGGGGATTAGTTGCACTTTCAATCTCCCCCTTTTTGGTAATTGATGACAACATATAGATCAAAACCGACAAATGATATAATCAATAAATAACATAAATAAGCTTTGAGAAGTATGTGATAAGCAAGAGCTCCCCTAAATTTGTGCATTATTTAAGATTTGCGTTTGAATGCAAATGCACAATCGATTAGGATCATGGGTCACTCTTCCATGTCACATACATCTTGGTGGAAGCGCACAAAATGATAAGAATGAATAACATGCACCCAATCACCAAGACATGAGTAAGTGATCATACAAGATATGAATGGAATATGATAAGCATTAAGCACACATTAAGCATAGTATGATCAAGCACTCATCAAGATAGAAACAAGCGTAGTATCAAACACACGAAATGTCTCGAAGAACTCAAAAGTATCTCAAGGAAAACCATAAGCGAAAGAGCAAAAGCAGGCACTCTCTCTCGAAGTCCTATGATCTATACAATTTCTCCCCTTTGGCAACAAGTTACCAAAAGTTCGAAGGTATAGAGCTAATCGTCACTAGGGACTCTGCTTTGGCGGCTCTGTCTGCGTCGATGGAGTGGAGATAGCTGCATCTGCAAAGCCTGAAGTCTGAAGTGAATCTGTGGAGCTGGTCTTTGGCTGATGGGCTGTGGAGGTCTTTGAAGTAGTCTTTGGGCATCCGGGATGGATCTGGGCTTTGTGGGAGGTGCTTGATGTAGTAATCATCTTCCATCTCCTTCATGAGTGCCTTCTCCTCATCCTCAATGGGAATAGCGGTGATCTGGGCTTTGTGGAGCTTATCTTGGGCAGGCTGCTCATAGTCATCTGGACCATATCACCTTCCATTGTCCTCTTGATAGTCTCAACTATCGGGTCCATCACCTTAAAGGTGCCTTGATCTAGAATGTGCAGCATGTTGATAGAATACCCTCTTATCATGCGGTGGTCTCTGACTTAGGCATCAAAGTATGCCTCGAGAATGGTGTTGGTGGTTGGGAGACCTGCTGAAGATGATAAACTGATCCAAGCTTCGAACTCAACATCCTTGTCGGTACCTCATTGTACATGTTCCTCATCGACTCATGATTTTTCTTGAATGCCATAGACATCAACATCATCATCCCTTGATCTTTGGTGCATTCAGCAGCGCTCTCCATTCCTCAACAGTTGAGGAGAATCTACGTCATACATCATCCATACAATTACGCCATCTGGATAAAAAGTGCGGTGGCATAGGCGCATGATCATCTCATCGTTCCAAGCGGTCAAACCGACCAACAAACTCGCAACTCCACATGCGGTGAAGCTTTCATGCACATGTGGGAAATAGTCTCATGCTCTTCACTTTGTCAATGTATTCCCGGTCTACATATCTGGTGTCGGCAACAATTGGCTTCTTATCCATGAGCTTTGTCTCATAAAAGTCTTGTTGCTCTCTAGTGTGGAATCTAGAGTCAACAGCTATCCTTCTCCTGGTGGCATATGGATCAACTTGCCTCCATAGCACTGAGACCTTTGTCCTTCCTTTCCTTCATATTTTCAGCTCGAGGATGAGCATCATTATGAGCGGCAATTTACATGCGAGCTTGACAAAATATGAGCCTCATCATCAGATTCTGCGGGTGGCACATTGTCCTTCTTCTTCTCTGAAGCGGGTATGTTTCTTCTGAGTCTTCTTTGGCTTGGCAGCAGGTTTGGCTTGGGCTGCCTTTGCTTGGCTGATGGCTTAGCTTTTGTGGGTGCTCCTTACGATGGCATCTCCATCAACCACATACGAGGAGGCTGGGGTGCTTCCTCATCGAGTCATCATCATCGGCTTCTTCATGAACTAGCCTCTTCCTCTTGGAAGTTTTCTTGATCTTCTTTGGAGGTTTCTTCTTCCATCTTTGAGCTTCTTTGCAGCGATAGATTTCTTCACCTTCTTTGGTGCCTTTCTTTGTTGTTGCCCTTGATAGCCCTTGGCAACCACTTGCCTTTTGGCTTTGAAGTTATCTCCTCATCGCAACAAAGTCAGAATCCTCCTCATCAGAATTTCTCTTCTTCCTAGCCCTGGTGGCAGCAGCAGGCAATCCACTTGGAGTGCTCCTCTCTCCATCATCTGAAAAACTGCTTTCTTCGGGACTTGTAGCTGCCTCTGGAATCTCAAGCGGCAATTCAGACCTGTTACATTGTCACTTCCATCGAGACATGAGTGACAACTTTGTGAAAAGAATAGGTATAGGCAGAATAGAAGAGTTATCACAAGCTGAGAGGTTTTTGCAAAAGAATGAGTTCAAACATTAGTTTTAGGTTTTCACAGAATACATTTGATCGACCGAGTCTATAAATCCGGTGAATCCGAAGTGTCTAAACAGACCATATACACCACTTTCGGTTGGACGAAATGGGTTTGATCTGGCCGAGAAACACTAGGGTTTCACTAAATCCTCACCGGTCTTACCGATTTGCTCAATTCGGTTTATCCGAAAAGTGCGGTCTGCAATGACCGGAGGCCAAATCGGTCGATCGAGAATGTAGAATCGGTCACACCGAGATGTGTTCGGTGGAAACCTAACCTAAAATTTTCACTCGAATTTTGTTCTATGATCTAATCTGCTGGATAGGAAGATTTTAATCTTGGCAAGAAACAGGCAAAACCTATCGTGCATTGAATCAGCGGTTGAAGCACGAGAGGATGAAACTCACCCAATCTGGTGGAGCTTCACTCTGGCGGCAGCAGTGCGATGAGAAAGACCGTTGGCGGCGATGGAGACCCATGAGGCGCCTGGCGGCGGAGAGCGATCCAAAGACCAAAGGCGGCGGCAATGAAGGGTTTGAGGCGGCGTTTTGAAGAAGTAATCAGCGCGTTGTCCTCGGGTATATATACCCTTCGGTGTCGGTGGGACCGAGTTGGAAAACTTCGGTGGGACCGAGATGGTTAGCTGCGTGCGATTACACACCGTCACGCCGAAATTTACAACTTCGGTTTCACCGAGTGAAAACCTAGATCAATCCAAGTGATTTGGTCTGTCCGATTTGAGTATATCGGTTTGGCGAAAGTACTTAGAAGGTTTTGGAAGTTAGGCTTTTGGCGGATTGGTGGCTCGAGTGCTCCTCACTCGGTCTGTCCGAAAAAGTCTTGTTCAAAGTTTGTGATATAAGCATGAATAGAGTTTGAGACAAGAAAGCATAGATAGCTAGGGGAGGAACTTAGGCATTCTTGTCCATCCATTTGGTCGAAAAGAAATCCAAAGACCAAAGCAACAAATGGATGTCCTTGAATGGATAAAATCATGCATCAACATGCTCACACAATAAGATAGCAAATGAAATATGTGTCAAACATGCACAAACAAAACACTAGCTTCTAGCACACAATTTGGCGATGACTAGGTCATCTATATATGAGTATATTGACTTAGGAGTCAAATGAGAACATTTGATCATAGGTCATACTCATCGTTTAAGCACAAGTGGGGTTACCACTTTTCCATAAAGCATTAATGTGTTCACATCATTAAAAGATGCTTTAGCTCATTTCTTTAGAGCAAAGCTCCCCTTGATGTGAGAACCCTTTCAAAGGGTCAAACTAACCTTGGGTTGTCGTTGAAGACTTCATGTAGATGTTGAAGATGTGGATGCTCAATGTTGATGAAGATCATCAAGAGTTGGGAGCAATCCTTTGGATTCGGGCACTTTCAATACCTACATGGGTTAGTCCCACAAGGAACAAACAAGGATATCCATGGACATAGATTGAAGTACACAATAGATGATGTCCATGAAAGCAATGATTACCTTGTCCCTTGACTTACCAACATGAGGGTTTGTGACTCCATGAACTAGTGCAAGATGTGAAAGTTGATTGCACAAGTTCTTGCCAAAATAAATGTGAGTGAAGTATGTTGGCGGAGTCACCCTCAAGAACTTTCTAGTTCTTCTTCTTCGGGATCCACATCATCTTGATGGGAATCCTTGGGGTAGTAGTTGAGCTTGTCGAAGTAGAACTTGAAGTAGCCTTGGGAACCCACTTGACCATGGCCTTGGGTGCTTCAATGAATGCATCAATCTCTTCTTGAAGCTTGTCCTTGCCTTTTAGCTTGTGGTCTTGTGGTGGAAGGTCATCTTGAGCTTGTTCCTCATTTGAAGAAGTAGGATCATACTTCTTCTCTTGAGAAACAAACTTTGGAGTGGGATATTGACCTTCTTCCCATTCAACACCCTCGGCGTTGAACTTTCGCTCAAAACCAATTCCTTGATTCTTCGGTGTCTTCCTTGCTTGCGAACAATTTCCTCAAAGCTCTTGCTTCCGGCAAGACTCTTGTAGACACCTTTCTCTATAATCCCTTTCAATAGACTATTTTCTTGCTCAAGTGAAACTTGGCTTGAAACATTGTTAGTGGAATCAAGAGAATTACTAGAAGTAACAACATTTGATTTGGCATGATTATTGTTACTACTAGATGAAGAATTTTCTTATGCTTGTCATGCTTAGTTTTAATAGGTGGCAAGAAATTAGACAAGAGAAGTCGTTTGGCAAGATATGAAGAACTCTTCTTTGAAGATCGTCATTGATAGCTTTTAGAAACTCATGCTCTTGCTCTAGATTGAGCTTCTCGAGCGTAGCTTCTCATGAGATCTTAGGAGCTCTCTATGATCTTCTTGAGTTGTTTCATGAGCTAACTTAAGAGTGTTTAGTTCTTTAGTTAGGCGCTCAATCTCCTTCATAGCATTGTCATTCGACTCTTCTCGACTATAAAGACTATTAGCATGTTCATCATTACTAAGCTCACTAGATTTGTCATGTAAAGCTCATCTTCACCAAGCAAATCATCCTCATCACTATCAAAGTCAATAAACTCAGGGTGTGATACCTTGGGGCCTTTTGCCATGAAGCATCTTCCAATTCCCTCATTTGGTGAATCAAATATGTCGTAGGAGTTGGAGTTGGAGGACACGAGCAAGACCGGCAACACCTTCATCTTGCTGTATTCGGAGTTGGAGTGATAGCTTCTTTCGGAGTGATTGTCGAGTCGGGCGGAAACCCATTCACCAACATGAGCTTGATGTTTTCTTCTTGTGTAGCTCCTTGATGACTTGTCTTTCCTTTCCGAATCCTTGCTTCTCCGAGAGGATCTTCGTTCATAACGATCATCTCTACTCCTCTCTTTTCGGTGACTCTTCTCTTGAGCTTCTTCTTCTTGGAGATTCTTCTCTTCTCTTGTGGAGTCGAACACTCATTTGAGTAGTGTCGGGTCTTCCACAATTATAGCAGTTTCGATCACGACTAGAAGATCTCTTTTCATCATATGATCTAGACTTTGAGCTTCTCTCCTTGCTTCTACTCTTGTAGAATTTGTTGAACTTCTTCACCATTAGGCTTATCTCTTCATTGGAAACTAGCTTGTCACTTGAGGTTGTGGGAGCTTCAACTGCAGCTTTATAAGCACCACTTGACTTGTTGTGAAGCTCTTCCTTGTCTTTAAGTGTCATCTCATGAGCAACAATTCTTCCAATGACTTGGTAGGCTTGAGATCTTTGTAGTTTGGCATCATTTGGATCAAAGTGCACACGGTGTCATACTTTCCATCCAAAGCTCTGAGAATCTTCTTGATGATGAATCGGTCGGTCATTTCTTCGCTTCCTAAGCCTGCCATCTCATTGGTAATGAGAGCAAGCCTAGAATACATTTCAGCGACTCCTTCACCTTCCTTCATCTTGAACTTGTCAAGCTGACCTTGAAGAACATCTAGCTTTGATTCCTTCACGGACTCGGTACCTTCGTGCATTTCGACCAAAGTATCCCAAATCTCTTTTGCATTCTCAAGGCGGCTGATCTTGTTGAACTCCTCGGGACACAAAGCATTGAAGAGAATGTCACAAGCTTGAGCATTGTTACGTAACATCCGCAACTCATCCATGATAGCCCAGCGATCCGGAACTTTTCCTTCCTTGAAGAACTCACCTTGCAAGCCAACACAAATAATGCCCCATGTGGCGGGGTTATGTCCAAGAATATGCATTTTCATTTTGTGCTTCCAACTAGCAAAATTTGAACCATCAAAGTAAGGACCTCTCTGAAATTACCCTCACTAGGCGCCATACTCTCCTAGGTTGTGAAACCAAGCTTATGGAGTCAATGCAATGAAACCAATCAATGGAGACCAAAGCTCGATACCACTTGTAGGATCGGAAGTATGTCTAGAGGGGGTGATTAGACTACTTGACAACAAAAGTTTAGCCTTTTGATTTGAGTAGGTTTTAGCAAGTTCACAATGATGACCAAGTCAAGTATCACCCTACACATGCAATTCTAGAGTTATGGCAGCGGAAAGTAAATTGCACATATAGTAAATAAGAGGTGGAGAAGAGCAAGCGCAATTTGGAACACGGAGATTTTTCTCGTGGTTCCGATAGGTGGTGCTATCGTCAATCACGTTGATGGAGACTTCAACCCACGGAGGGTAGCAGCTGCGAGAGTCCACGGAGGCTCCACCCACGAAGGGTCCACGAAGAAGCAACCTTGTCTATGCCATCATGGCCTCGTCCACGGAGGACTAGCCTTACTCGGGTATATCTTCACAGTAAGCGATCTCCTTGCCCTTACAAACTTCTTGGTTCAACTCCACATCTTGACGGAGGCTCCCAGCGACACCTAACCAATCTAGGAGGCACCACCCTCCAAAAGGTAATAGATGGTGTTGGTGATGATGAACTCCTTGCTCTTGTGCTTCAAATGATAATCTCCCCAACACTCAACTCTCCTCACTGATTTGGCTGTGGTGGAAGAAAGGATTGAGTGGAAAGCTACTTGGGAAGGCTAGAAATCAAGTTTCATATGGTGGGAGTGGAGCAACTTGATCTCAACACAAGGGTAGGTAGTTTTCTTCTCAGAAATGTAAGGTAGGAGTGGTAGTTCTTTCTGATGGCTCTCTCCACGAATGAAGAGGAGGTGGAGGGGTATTTATAGCCTCCACACAAATTCCAACCGTTACACACATTTGACCAATCTCGGTCAGACCGAAGTTGACAACTCGGTGAGACCGAAAGTTCAAATCTTGTGAACGTTGGGATTTTCGGTGGGACCGAAAATACAATCTCGGTTAGTCCGATTCTTCCAAAGTCTAGGGTTTGCCAATCTCGGTGGGACCGACTTTCTCATCTCGGTGACACCGATTTGAGTCTGAAGGTTCTGAAGCTTGCAACACCAATTCGGTATGACCGAGTTTGGAATCGGAAAATCCGAAATTCTTAGGGTTTGGGTATATGGCTGAGGTGGTTCATCTCGGTGTGGTGAGTTTGGAATCGGTGGGACCGAGATTACTTATGGGTTTATGTTGGAGTGAAAGATTGCTGATAGTTTGAGATAAATCACTAAGCACTTTGAGCAACAGATCATCATCATAACCTCATCCCTTTTAATAGTATTGGCTTTCCTATGGACTCAATGTGATCTTGGATCACTAAACCAAAAATAGAGTCTTGAGCTTTTGCCAATGTTTTCCTTAGCATTTTGAGGGTCCACATCATCGGTCATTGCCATACCCATATCCTTGAACTTTACGAAATATTCTCAAGAAATGATTAGTTCAATGATATATATGTTGTTATTAATTACCAAAACCACCGGGATTAGTTGCACTTTCAGCACTTGCAGCAGCTGGGGACCACCAAGTTGCGAGTTCACAGCTCGGCGTCATTACGGAAAAGCGAGATAAGGATAACTTCCTTGTGCCTTACTTTCCGAGTAAGTCGTCCCTTAACGCCCGTAACATATGATTTCTTAGATTTGATCGTTCTTTTTTCTAACATTCCGTGTTACGTGCGGTGACACACATTGCACACTCATCCTCTTAAGCCCGAAATATTCCATGGCCACATATTTCGGCCGAACCGTAACTCCATGATAGACTACACAAATGTGAAGAAAGTTCTTGATGATGTTCTCCCGGCTCGCCAAATCTGGAAGCACCTTCACGGGGACAGTTCGTAAGTCGGCAAGCACATCTTCTCACACTGTCTGAAGTTCTGCTTTGCGTCGACCAGCCGCGCTGGCGGTCAGAAGGATGCCTACTCGCCCACCATCACATGCGAGGCGTCGTGAGACCATCATCACCTTACGCTACCAGATAATCTCAAAGATTGGGCGCGAGCTTGTCGGCAGTCCGGGGCGGACCTCGGACAAAATTCTTTCGCATCGATCGGAGTTTGCGGACATCCTCCATCAAGATGTCCTTCATACGTCGGGGCAGTTCTTCCTCAGAAATCAACCGTCCAACAGTGAGATAGATAGAATGCTACAAATGCAGGGTGACAACGACCGCGATTTCATGACCATCGCGACAGACGGCGGCTTCATCCACGCTCCTGTCCGATGAGTCGAGTCGAAAGTAGTGATGTGTAGTTCTGAAACATTGATTGGCTCATGTTGTAATTAAACTTTTTAATGAATTCGTATGTCTCTTTGGTTTGGACGGTTGTTCAACTTAGATGTGTCGATGCTATTTTATTAGTAGGACCATGAATCGTGCTATTAATGTCTTGCTTTTCTCTTCCGATCCTTTTGTTGCATACTTACACATTGCTTATGTCTTATCATTATGCGGCTTGTGCATAGAGATGCCGTCGTATGTCGTGTACAAGGTAAGGTTCAGAGTCTCGATGGTGGGAGAGTGTCGGAGACAGGTTCACCGTTCAGCGGTAATAGTTACAAAGGTACACCACTAGGCGGAGGCGAATCTAGATCGCCCGCTATCTAGCGGGGAGAGAGGAGGGCGTTGGAGGAACGGATGAAGACCAGTTTGATCGCGATGATGCTCATCATGATGACCACAGCTCTCTTCTATGTGATGGTAGTTTAGATGATCGATATCGCCTTGTAATGTGAAGGCAAACTCGATACTCGCGGTCTTGAGACTTGTAATGTTTTATCTTTGTCCGGTCTTTTGAATCTGGAGACTAATATGATGAATTGTATTCGGAGACTAATCTTCTATTGTATTTGATGAATCTGATGTTGCTGTGTGCTACTGTCTATATTCTATGCAATAATATATTTTGTAACCTGTGCAAAAATCAGAAAAGCAAAAAAAAAACCTAATATTCATACTAATGGCGCACCACAAAAGACACTAATGGCGCCTGTGATCATCACACTAATGGCGCATTAACAGGTGATCGCCATTAGAAGGCCATAACACATTTGTACATATGGCCTGGGAGGCATTCTAATGGCGCCTTTGCGGGCTATACTAATGGCGCGATGGCGGTGCGCCATTAGAACACCAGATACTAATGGCGCACCAGCAGTGCGCCATTAGAATTTAATTCTAATGGCGTGATGCCAGCGGCGCACTGGTAGTGCGCCATTAGAAGGCAAAACCAGTGCGCCACTAGCATGCCTTTTCCTAGTAGTGTAACCTCCATTACAACATTCATACCATAGGCTACCTTCTAGGGTTTAGCCTCCTTGATCTCGTGGTAGATCTACTCTTGTACTACCCATATCATCAATATTAATCAAGCAGGACGTAGGGTTTTACCTCCATCAAGAGGGCCCGAACCTGGGTAAAACATCGTGTCCCTTGTCTCCTGTTACCATCCGCCTAGACGCACAGTTCGGGACCCCCTACCCGAGATCCGCCGGTTTTGACAACGACATTGGTGCTTTCATTGAGAGTTCGTCTGTGTCGTCACCGATAGGCTCGATGGCTTCTTCAACCAACAACGCCGTTCAGGGCGAGACTTTTCTCCCTGGACGTATTCGGCGGCTTTGCACTGCGGGCCAACTCACTTGGCCATCTGGAGCAGATCGAAAGCTACGCCCCTGGCCATCAGGTCAGGTTCGGAAGCCTAAACTTCACAGCCGACATCCGCGGGGACTTGATCTTCGACGGACTCAAGCCACAACCAAGCATGCCGCGCTGTCACAATGGGCATGATTTAGCTCTGCCGCCGGATAGTGCCTTGGTGGCGCTGCGAATCGCTCCGACCCTCGATCCGGAGCGATCGCCCAGATCAGGACGGTGGCTGGACACGCCTCGGGGGCTGCAACTTCGCGGCGATGGGCGAACTCGACCTTGTCCCCATAAATCTCGTGACTCCGGTGCGGACTCCTGCGGACTCCGAACCTCGGTGCCTCGCCTGTCGAATCCGATTGGCGCCCGATCATGGAGTTCACCGTGGCGGACATCTTTCGGCTTTTCGCCTTTTGGCGACATCCTACATTCGCTAAAGCATCTCTCGCTATCCGGAGAGACTGGCTGGACTATGGCGAGGATGGTTGGGATCACGGACGATGAAGAAATTCAGATCCACGCACCACCCACTTTGTAGCCCAGCGTCGGCGATCTAACCGACATGCTGAACTACGACTCGAAGACATCGGCGGTATGGGCGGCGATGCGGAGGCGAACGAGAACCAGCGCCTACGAGGGCCTTTGGAAGACCACCTCGTCATATGACATATACATGGTGGACACCCCAAAATATGGGGGCGGCGAAGAAGCGTGGGCAGATTCATAAAAAACAGCCTAAGCGCCCGGCGTCGTGGCGCCGCTCTAAATCCGCCATAGCAAGAATGGAGATTCGGGCACGGAGATAATAACACTGCGAGATAGTGCGAAGACAATCCCCTCGGCAAGATTCAGCGCGGGGAGGATGCGAAGCAAGCCCTCGCGAGGCGGCGAGCGAAGAGGTCGTGGATGATAATTACATGCCTCCCTTCGGAGGCGAAGCAAGCCTCGGTGACGGCAATTAAATCGTGCACGAGGATCCCGTCGAACAAGGCGTTTTAAGCGGAGGCTTATCGCCACGACAAATAGCCTAAAGAAAAAGCAGCAGCGGCTTCAAGCTGATCAAGACCTGCTGGCGGCGGATGGGCCGGAGGTCCTCGCGGCGAAGAGTATGAACTCGAATGTCCTCAAAAGTTACCCAAAAGGCAAGTTGCTCCCGATTAGAGGAAGAACCATACATACCTTCATCACCAGCGCCGCGATCGGCCGACCGACCACCCGTGGTCGCGCGAAGAAGAGCATTCAGGCCCTCCACCAAGACCGTACCCGGCATCGCTCCAAAAGTCTGAAGCCAAGAGGAGCAGCGCGGACTTGCGAGATATATTGGAGGACAAAGCAAGGCAATCTAGATCCATCTACGGATCACGTGGGCGCCGCGACCCACAGCGAATACCGTCGCGCCGGATACAACAACTCGGCGGGCGAACACAGCAGAACAACGCTCACTCGAGCTACGTCGTGACATTGCTCAATATAGGCGCCGCACACCCACTATGCTTCAGCGGCGAAGTAATGGATCATCAAAACCACGAAGGGTTTAAACCCGTAAACATTGAATCCTCGATGGCTGCAGACCCGCGGTTTGGATTGAATATTATCTCCTTCACATCCATATGGCCCTGGCGACCATCTCCACGCCATCAAATACCTCCCTCAAGCTTAAAGGACCAGCTCGGCATTGGCTTAACAGCTTGCCCTTGAAGTCAATTGGGTGTTGGGAAGACACGGAAGCGCGTTCTCGACAACCTCCGGGCACATATGTGCGACCACCGAGCGCCGATGACCTAAGCCACATAATTCAGCAGCAGACGAATCGGCGGACAGTTACGGACACGGTTCTTGACAAAGAAAAACCAAATCGTCATTGTCCGGATCGAGAGGCCCTCGCAGCCTTCAAACATAACATCCATGACGAATGGCTAGCCCGGCACACAGGACAGGAAAAGCGAAATCCATGGCAGCCCTCACATCATTAATGACCCTTTTGCGGGAGAGGATGGCTGGCTAGCTCGCAGCAACAACCTCGGCAAAAATTCTGGCAGTCCGGATACTAAGGACCACAATGGTAGGTCGCGTCGAAGCAAAATAAGCGCCGTGATGCGGCAACTACAAGGAGGATCTGCGGTCAATACGGTTTGAGGCTCTAAACCGGTCGTGGAAGAAGCCATTCAAAGAACCACTCGGGTCCGTCAACTTGGACCGAATACTCGACCGCTTATGCGGATACATGGCACCCCGAAAAGCCAGCTAATCACAGCAGCGAGACTGTTGGGTATTCAAGCGAGCGAGCAAGTTAATTGCGAAAACAATGACAAGGGCTGCATAGCGGCGACTAGGAAGAGACCGGCCGCGAAAAGTAGAGGACGAAGGGTTCCCCCACAAGTGCGGACGGTCGACATGATATCATAACCCATATACCCAGAGGGGGCGAGCGTGCACTAAAGGGCGTATATGCGATGGAGCGATCGCCCAGTTCAATCCATGGTCCTCTTGTCCGATCACTTTGGTCGAAGAGACCATCCGACCAGCATCCTCCATGGCGGATTCGCGCATTGGTTTTAGACCCAATCGTCGATGGATTTCACCTCACGAGAGTCCGATGGGCGGCGGCGTGCTGAACCTGCTTTATCGGGATACGGTCGCCAAGATGGGCATAGACCCTCAAGGATTAAACCTCTGAAGGCGACCTTTAAAGCGTCATACCGGTGTTGAAGCCAATTATGCGAGCTCGATCCTGCTGGAAGTGGTCTTGGATCCCGGACAATTTCGGGCGAGTAGTTAATCTTGACATAGTCCCGTTCTGCGGCGGCTATCACGCTCTGCTCGGACGAGCAGCGTTTGCAAAGTTCAGCGGTGCCGCGTATGCATACCTCAAGCTCGGGATGCGGGCCCTCGTGGAGTCATCACGATCAGCGGAAATCGGGCGCTCCTCCGAGCGGAGGAACATCTGGCGGCTCTCGCGGCGAAATCTGAGCAGCCTTTTAAGGCAATTTTGAGTCCGGCCGTTAAGCGGCGGATCACAACAAGCAGCGCCGGAGCAACATCAACCAAGACCACCTGGCATGATCCGAGCATGCATAGCAATGCGGCCCCGACCCCAGCCCTCGCATGATTGCAAAACCAACCCTCCGCGTACATCATTACGCTCTGGAGATACCATGGGCCTGGGGGGAGGGGCACGACCACAATAGCCCCAGAGTGCGGCTCGACCACACCAGGGGCTCACAAGTGCGTCGCCTTTTATTATTTTCCTTTTTTTATACACGGGACTCCGTTCACTAGAGGTTTTGTCCGGCGGCGAACCCGCCGAACTCACGATGCAACAGCCAGGGAGGAAAGAAGGCTGCGACGAACACTCAGGTGGTCTCCATTACGAGCATTAAATTCGATTATATACACCGATCGCAGCCAACCCCGGAGAGGACATGTTTATTTAGTCAATCCCTTGCTTACCGCACTATTTGTATCCTTCCACACTTATAGCAGAATTTCTTGAATAAATAATGCAGCATTTTTGCTGTTATTGCATTGCTTTACACATATGTTCATTAATGACATCTACGCACCCGTATATTTTTGGTGCGGCCGAATACACGAGGACTTATATTCCCAGCATTATTGTGTGATAAGTCGAACACTTTCTAAGTCACGGCACCCGAACTTATAGCATTATATGAATCAGCTCGAATCATGTCTTGGGTCAATAGTTGGGTTTGCCCAGCTCCCACGTTTTGGTGCCTTACGTTCCGTTCTGTTGGCTAAGGTGGCCTTTGGGAGAACCACGTGATTGCGTCCCGGTTGAGCAGGCGGCGCCTCGATGGAAAGCTAAAACTGGCTGGCATGATAAGGCGAGAGCTGGTCGCTATTAGAGAGGTCTTTTCGGGTCCCTAAAGACTCATGCGCTTCAAGCGAAATGCGGATAATGTCCGGCGAAGGCGTGGATAGCGCCCAATTCGGTCTTCGAATACTAGGGCTTCGCGAAATTAAAATTATAAATTCTATGGCTAAGTGAGAGTGTTCAAGCATTATAAGTCCGGTTGCCTTGTTACGTTGTGTTGGCGCCTCCTAGATGGACCCAAAAATGGGAACAAGAGTGCTCAAGTTATCCGAACACCCAGCACTTGTGGCTCGGGGGCTGAAGCCAACGACTTGCCATCTCTCAGATTTTATAAACGGCCGCACAGAAGGTAATATTTTAAATTAAACAAGTGTTGCTTAGCGCATATGAACAAAAGTTTTCAGCGCACAGGATAATACATAGCGAGTTTTACTCAAAAATTACATCTCTGGGGCACTCATCCGCAATATTGTGGGCACCCTTCAGGACAGTCTTATAATACATTTCGGGCGTGCGATACTCCTTGCCCACTGGCGGCGGGTCTGTAAGAAGCCTCTCCGCATCCAGCCTGCCCTAGTGCACCTTTGTGCGGGCAAGGGCCCGACGAGCACCTTCAATACAGGCGGAGCGCTTGATGACCTCCACCCAGGGGTATGCGTCCACCAGCCACCGCACGAGGCCGAAGTAGCTCCCAGGCATGGCCTGTCCAGGCCACAACTGGACTATGAGGCCCTTCATGGCCTCCTCAGCCGCCTTGTGGAGCTCGACCAGCTGCTTCAGCTGGTCGCTAGAAACACCGAATGGCCGACCTCGACATCTTGAGACGAAGACCTTCTCCGTTGAGCTCCCCTCCTGGCCTTGGTAGAATGCGGCGGCATCGGATACACTGCGCAGCAGATCTGCAAACGCCCCTCGAGAGCTCCGAATGCGGGTAAGTATCAGGTAGTTTACATTAACATGCTTGCTTTGCATGAAAAATGCCTTACCGGCCGCTATCTTCTTCACATCTTCAACCTCCTGAAGGGCCTTACGGGCCTCGGCCTTGGCGGACTTGGTACTTTCGAGAGCCGAGGCAAGCTCAGACTCTCGAGTCTTGGAGTCGCACTCCAAGCTCTCATGCTTCTCCATGAGAGCCTGGAGCTCTTGCCGCACTTCCGCCACCCGCGCCTCCTGCTTCTCTCGCTCAGCCCGTTCATGACTGCATTGCGTTGACGCGAACACAGCCTCCTTGAGGTTGCCACCTCGTTAGTGGCCCGTCACGGTACCACGTTATCCTTGTCATTTTATTGCAACCTAAATCCTTTTACGTAAGGTAAACTTTTAAAGTGGTGTTACTCACCTTCTTTGTCCTCGAGTTGCTTCTTGGCAAAGCCGAGCTCTTGCTCGGACGCTCGAGATCTGCTTCAATGCACCGACCTCAGCGATCGGTCGGCGAGAAATCGGCGGCGCAGCCTGCAAACCCATATTGACATATTTTTAGCAACCCTGCGTATATCATTCTAGATCCTCGATCGGCTTTTCTTTCGAGCGCGAACTAAGCATCGAGACTCTTGTCTATGCGATACTACATTACATAATTTTAACTTCTTACCTCAAAGCCTGTTAGAAGGCTGCTGCAGGCTTCGGTCAGCTCGCTCTTGGCAAGCTGAACCTTCTAAATCACGGGGGCCACCAACAAGTTGTCCGGCGCCTCCGGTTGGATGGGGGCCACCGGCGTCACGGTCTTGCCCTTCTTGCGAAGGGGCCGCCTGCCGGACTCTGGAACCACTACAGGTTCCGGCGTAGAGTCCGGCGCAATGTCCGGGAGGCTGCCTAGCGGCGCCTCCGGAGGCTCCTCATGATGGGTCCCTTTCTGGGATCCCACCTCGGCGTCCTCATCGGCGCGAGGGGTGGAGGCAGTCGGGATCGAATCCACATCTGATGGAGCCAACGACCCGCTCGATGAAGCGGGGAGATCATCATCGGCCGGACTGTAGGCATTATGCGACATTAGAAGGACACTATGTGACACAAAAGAAATTACAGATCATTCAGGGATCCGGATACTTACTATCTACTTTGAGGCTGGGCCTTGAGGCCACTCTTCACCGCCAACATTGGTGTTGGCGGGCTGTCGGGGAATAGTTCTTCCCTCTTGGACCCTTGGCTTCCCTGTTGGGAAGCCTTCCTCCTCTCTCTCCTCCTCTGGGGAGAGTCTTCTTCCTCCTCCTCATCTTGGGGAGAGTCCGCCTCAGTCGTCGGACACTGAAAGAGGAACTCTTTTGAGTTCCGTGGCCTGTCTTGGCCTTCTTCTCCGGCACCACGTGCGGGGCCGGAACCAGCAACCCCGCTAGACGGGCATCCACTGGGTCTTCTGGCATGGGAGCCGGGCAGATGAGCTGCTCGGCCTTCTTCATCCACTCCTGTCAAAGGAGAAGGGAGATTGAAACCCGCTTAGGGTCGAATTATTAACAACAAGTGTCCCGTAAAGGGGTAGAATCACTTACCTCATCGGCTGGACGCTGTGAGTGGAATCCGAGATCTTCCGTCGCGGATGCGGGAGCTTCGGCGCCCTTAAACAACACCCTCCAGGCGCCTTCGTACGTTGTGTCGAAGAGCACGCTTAGCGCTTGGTGCTGTTCCGGATCGAACTCCCACAGATTGAATGCCTGTTCTTGGCATGGGAGAATCCGGCGGACGAGCATGACCTGGACCACGTTAACCAGCCTGAGCTTCTTGTTCACCAGCTTCTGGTTACAAGCTTGGAGTCCCGTCAGCTCCTTCGAATTACCATATCGCAAGCCCTTCTCTTTCCAGGAAGTGAGCTGCATAGGGATACCAGATCTGAACTCGGGGGGCCGCCGCCCACGTATGGTCGTGCGGCTCGGTGATATAGAACCACCCCGACTGCCACCCCTTGACGAATTCCATGAAGGCCCCTTCGAACCAAAGGACGTTGGGCATCTTGCCCAACATGGCGCCTCCGCACTCGGCTTGAGTGCCCTTCGCCTGCCGACTTGACATTAAAGGTCTTGAGCCATTAGCGAAGTGGGGCTGGATCTGAAGGAAGGCCTACGCACTGACGATAAGCGCCGAGATGTTGAGGATGAAGTTGGCGCGGATCATGGAAATCAGGCCGTAGTAGAACATGAGCCCCGGACAAAGGGTGAAGTGGAAAGCCCAGTCCAGCGGAGGAAGTGGGGAAGGAAAGCGACCCTCTCATGGGGCTGGGGGTGGGGATGAGCTGCCCTCGTCGGGCAGCCGATCTGTGATATCGCCGGAAAGGTATCCGGCGCTGCGCAGCTTGGTGATGTGCTCCTCCTTGGCGGTGGAGGCCAACCACTTGCCTCTGCTCGGACATGGTCGGAGAAGGTTGAGACAAGATCTGTGAACTTGGTATTTGGAGCTCGAGTCTTGTGGAGATGGATAAGCAAAGGAGGAAGAAGGCGTGGGTGAAAAGGTGAATCCTTATCCCTTATATATAGGCGGGCAAAGACTATTCGTCCCCACTAGCACTGGTAAAACTCGCTTATCTCCCAAGCGCCACCATCAATGGCGCGGTAGGGTTACTACGTCCGTATTGGTGAGAATCCGGAATAAGGGAACACGATCTGCTTCGACAAGGCGTGCCAAGAAACCGCTTCGCTAAAAGCGCCGCTGGCGGTATAATAAAAATGATTCAAGTAAAGGCTTAGTAGTGGTGTGACGTCATGCGCAAAATCGTCGCAGATTGAACTTGTGTACATTTTATTCTCTCTACGGTGGAATGTGGAATTTATTTTGCGAGCGGACACTATCTGGTGTTCTTAATCTTCTTTGGATTATTGAGAGGAGGAACCCGCCTTGCAATGCGAGCGTTATGCGCGCGGACTCATCATCATTGAAGCCAGCTTGAGGGCTCTTGAGGAGTCTGGACTAGGGGTGTCGGGACAGCGGACTATCATCGTCCGCGGACTCCAAGACTACGAAGATACAAGATTGAAGACTCCGTCCGTGTCCGGATGGGACTTTCCTTGGCGTGGAAGGCAAGCTTGCAATCTGGATATGTAGATCTCCTACCATTGTAACCGACTACGTGTAACCCTAGCCCTCTCCGGTGTCTATATAAACCGGAGGGCTTTAGTCCGTAAGACATAACCTCCATTACAACATTCATACCATAGGCTAGCTTCTAGGGTTTAGCCTCCTTGATCTCGTGGTAGATCTACTCTTGTACTACCCATATCATCAATATTAATCAAGCAGGACGTAGGGTCTTACCTCCATCAAGAGGGCCCGAACCTGGGTAAAACATTGTGTCCCTTGTCTCCTGTTACCATCCGCCTAGACGCACAGTTCGGGACCCCCTACCCGAGATCCGCCGGTTTTGACACCGACAGTCACAATTTGACACGCCTAAGCGTCCACTGTTGAACGAACAGATGGCCCAATGGGCCGAGCTCCACAAGATGTGCGGCATTGCCATGAAGGACGTCATAGCCCGGCTGTGGCCAACTGAACCCATTCCGGATAGTTATTTCGGTTTGGTGTGGCGGCTTGTTAAGGCGGTGCCACGTATCGATGCTGTTAAGCGGTCAACATGCATAGAAGGTGCACGGATGTCCCTTGCTCGAGTCAAGATATACTAGGCGAAGATGACGGCCACCGATATTGCAGCACAGAGTCCACCCGAAGGCAAGGACCTTAACATG